>CAJQUN010000450.1:0-256778 GCA_907163345.1 Haberlea rhodopensis
TGGTGGCATTATGAATTTGTTTTGGCAACCAAAATATGTTCTTTTGGCTGTGAGTGCAAGTGGTATGAGTACGAGTGGGTGGTGAGGAGCAGACAGAGGTGGTGCCTAAATATTGGCTGATACGGAAGGGTCAAGAGTCTGTGGGGTGGAAGATTTGGGTGTAGGAGATGGCGTGGTTGTGGTGTTGGTGTAGTTTTACAACATGGAGACTCGTGGGTGATAGAGATGGGATTGATGTAGGCGGGGTACGATGCGGAAAATAAATTCCGAGAATCGCATGTGGCGTGAAAATAAACATGCGGTCAGAGCTTAAGTGTTAGTTCCGAACCTTATCGATGAGATTTTAAGATGACAAAACATATCAGACCGGATCGAGAGAAATCAGACTGACCAGATCGATCGCCCAAAACAGATCAAGCTGATATGATGACAAAGCATATCAGACCGGATCGAGAGGAAATCAGACTGACCAGATCGATAGCTCGCAAACAGAACAAGCTGATAAGGCATATCACATATCAGACCAGATCGATGGATATCAGACTGACTAGATCGAAGCTTCAGATCGATCTCAATCTTATCAGATCAGAGCAGTCAAGGATGCATAAAGAAGGCTCTTCAGTCCGAATCATTAACGGCTATTTATTGTAGCATTTAATGTCGTAATTAATGCTACAATAAATGCTACAAAGGACCAAAGACTGAAAATTGCCATAAAAGGTAAGAAGACAAAGAAGAGCTTACCTGACAGTCGCCGAAAGCATGAACCAGAACGGCAAGTATCCTGAAGAAGAAGACTGTAGCTTACTCAGAGATTAAGCAGAGTCAAGAGTTGCACATTAAAGGAAATAATGTCGTCGTTACATGCAACTATAAAAGGATGCAACAGAAGAGCTCAAGACAGAGTCTGAAAAATTGAAAACGCACAAGAAAGCAAAACAGCACAAGCTTACAAGCTCAGAAGCTCTCGAGCTGAAATTATTCTTAAGCACGATTACTTGTAATATTTGATCATTTAGGATCACTGTGCGCATCTTGTGTATTCTGTACTGAAAAACAGAAAGTGAGAAACAAATTGTAACTGTCAGACAGAGAGTGTCTGAACAGATTGAGTGACTAGGAGTTTCAGACTGGTAGTGAGGTAAATCCAGCCTGAATCGGGTTTGTACAACAGGATTGTATAAATCAAAGTCTTCTAGTATAAACCTTCCTTAATTGGAAGAAGGGGAGACGTAGAAGGATTACACCACCTTCGAACTTCCAGAAACATATTCTGTGTTCTTATCTTTCTGCACTGTTCTTTCATTCAAGCCATCGAGCCGCTCTTACAAATATATAAACAGACCGTTCCGCACTTATACATTCAGTGGTCTGTTCTATAAAGGAGTTGATTAAGAAACAGATTTCTTTCACTAATCCGAAAGAAATCACAAGGGATTAAATTTTAGAAGGAGTGTTCATTCACCCCCCCTCTAAACACTCCGGACCGATCCTAACAAGTGGTATCAGAGCAGGTCATCTTAATCAGCACAAAGACACTTGAGCTGATGGCATCATTCAACAAAATTCCTATGTTCTCAAAAGAAGACTATGATGACTGGAGAATCAGAATGCAAGCTCATCTGGCAGCTCAGGATGACGATATGTGGTTCGTCATCACTGATGGACCAATGAAGATTCTGAAAATCAATACAGCAGTCGCCATTACTGGTGGAGAACCACAAATGGTAGAGAAGGACAGATCCCTCTGGACGAATGAGGAAAGAAAGAAAGCAAATCTTGACAACGTTGCCAAAGACATCTTGTTCAAGACATTGGACAAGAACATGTTCAGCAAAATCAAAATGTGCTCTACTGCCAAAGAAATTTGGGAGAAGATAGCACAGCTATGTGAAGGCAACGACCAGACCAAAGAAAACAAGCTGACTGTTGCTCTTCAAAGATTTGAGAGCATAAAGATGAAGAGTGGAGAAACTCTAAACGAGTTTGATGAAAGAGTCACTGGCATCATTAATGAACTGAATGGTCTGGGCAAGGAATACTCAAACAGAGAGATCGCTCTGAAAGTTATGAGAGCCCTGCCAAAAGAATGGGATGTAAAGACCATTGCTATGAGGGAGTCCAAAGATCTGAACAAGGTTGAACTTCATGATCTGTTCGCAGATCTTAAAGCATATGAGTTCGAACTGATAAGCAGAGGGTGAAGCAGAGCCATTCATCTCTCAACCAAACAAAGCACTGGCAGCTATTCCAGACCAGATCGCCTCCACATCAGATCGATCTATCGAACAGATAAGTAATGATGCTATGTCATTATTTATCAAGAAATTTGGTAAATTCATGTCTAAAAATAAGAGGAACTTTAAACCCTCTCATCATTATAAGCCAAGAAAGGACGATGCTGTTAATGATCAGGCTTGCTACAATTGTGGTAAGACCGGACATTTCATTGCAGATTGCACCAGACCGAAGAAAGAAGAACGGAAGGAGAAGCATCGCGATGACAGGAAAAAGAAGCACTACAAAGACCGCAAAAATCATGGAAAGTCCCAAAAGGTCCTAGTAGCTGAAGAAGGAAACAGCAAGTGGGCTCAGACTGACTCCGATTCAGACAGCTCCGAATATTCTTCCAGCGAAAGCGAAGAAGATATTCAATGTCTAATGGCAGACGAAGAGATGAGTCAGACAGACGAGGTATTTGATTTTGACTCAAATGAATTTACACGTGAAGAGCTCATGTCCGCACTGCAAGACATGGCTAATGATTATAGGATCTTAGCTGAATCATTTGAGAAAAATAAAGCTAAATTCAATGATCAAATGGATGAGCACAACAAACCAAGCTGCTCTGAGCAGGGTGAGTGCAACAATCTCCAGATCGAGCTGAATAAGCTGAAAATCTCCTATGATCAGCTCCATGAAGAAAATAAGAGAATTAGCACACAAAATGCTAAGCTTTCTCATATATTCAAAACATGGACAAAGTCCAGAACATCTTTGGAAGAATTACAAGAGGTACAAAGAAACGTTGGTGATTTCACCGGCATAGGCTTTGACACCAAAGAATCCACCAAAGATGAATCTGAACTGTTGCTGGTAAAGAACAAAATCAAACAAATGACATTTGTTAAATCCAGCACAGTATATGAGACTGAAGCACCTACGATTCAAACGGGAGTCTCTTTCGTGAATCAAGGTTTGAGAATTTCAGACCAGCAATCTAAAGGGTGCAAGATCGAAGGCAAGGAAGACAATACAATTACTATAATTCAAAACCAGTTCAACGAAGATATAGACTACCCCATGAGAATCAAAGGGTTCCATATCGCACACATTATCACACACAACATCGAAACAGACCAGCTCACAGCACACCCACACACACACAAGCCATTAAAGCTGATACAGGTGTGGGTTCCCAAAGGGCTAATCCGTTCTGGACCCAAATAGGATTGGGTACCAACAATAAATATGTTTGATGACAGGTACCGAAGAAACTTGCATCAGACTGGTACTTGGACAGCGGGTGTTCTCGTCACATGACTGGAAACATCGAGCTGCTATCTGAAGTTACAGAATGTACTGGACCCAAGATCATTTTCGGGGATAACTCAAAGGGTAAGACCGTGGGCAAGGGTAAGATTGTCCATGGTAACATTATTATCAATGATGTGCTGTTAGTTGAAAATCTGTGCTATAATCTGATTAGTATAAGTCAACTTTGTGATAATGGTTATGCTGTAGAATTTCACAAACACTTGCACTGTTAAATCATCAGACGGTATAACCATGCTTGTAGGAATCAAGAATGGAAATACATATAAGATAAATGGAATCATGCTCAACCTGATAATCCTACTTGCTTCATCGCTAACAATGATAATAAACACGCATATGGCATAACGCTTGAATCATATCAATTTTAAGACTATTTCTAGCCTGTGTAAACATGATTTAGTTATCGGTCTGCCCAAGATCGATTTTTGCTAAGGATAAGATCTGCGAAGCTTGCCAAATGGGCAAAACAGATCAGATCATCCTTCAAAAACAAGAATGCCAAATCCTCATCTCGTTGTTTAGACTATTGCATATGGACTGTTTGGTCCTATACCAATAACAAGTTTAGGGGGAATGCGGTATACTCTTGTTGTTATTGATGATTACTCACGCTTTACATGGACTATATTTTTGAGCAGTAAAGATCAGACCGGTCCGAAGTTGATCAAGCTGCTGAAACGCACTCAGAACGAGAAATCATCCAGCATAGACAGGATTCGAAGTGACAAAGGCACTGAGTTTTCAAATCAGAATCTTGAATCCTTTCTAGAAGATCATGGATCAAGCATGAGTTTTCAGCCGCTCGAACTCCTCAACAGAATGGAGTTGCAGAACGAAGAAACAAACGCTCAAAGAAGCAGCAAGAACAATGCTTGCTGATTCTGGAATTTCACAAAAGTTCTGGGCAGAAGCTGGTGAACACTGCATGCTACACTCAAAATCGGTCTATGATTAACAAGAAGCTGAATCTCACTCCATATGAAATATGGACTGGTAACAGACCGTCTATTCTCACCTTCATGTATTTGGCTGTAAATGCTTCGTTCACAACAATGGTAAGAATCATCTTACAGCATTTGAAGCTAAGTCAGATAATGGAATATTCTTAGGATATTCATCAACTAGCAAAGCTTATCGAGTTTTTAATAATCGAACCTTAACTGTAGAAGAATTAGTTCATGTAGTTTTTTATGAATCTTTGTGTGTTGAGGGTAACAAAGAATCATTCAAAATCAGATGGAAAACATCCATCTCGAAGCTAACAGTGATGATGAGATTGTAGCTAACAGGTCAAGAGAACAATCCACCAGAACCTGAAGTACCAGCCAGATCGGATCAAGACAATGAAGCTTCTCCAGATCGAGCCGATCCGGATGATCCAAACTCTCATATCAAAGCAGATGCTGATCATACCTCTACTACTACTACTCATCCGGCTGAACCTGACAATCCAGAGTCAAGCTATCGATGGACTAAGAGGCATCCACCTAATCTAGTGATTGGAAGTCCCTCTGCACCGATTAGAACCAGAGGACAGATGATGGATGAGTTCACTCATGCTGCCTTCATCTCAACTCTGGAACCTAAGAAGATCGATGAAGCTCTGACTGATTTCAACTGGATTAAGGCCATGCAAGAAGAACTTAATCAATTCGAACAAAATCAAGTTTGGAATCTAACCCCCAGACCAAGCTATCTGCCTGTTATTGGAACCATATGGGTTTTCAGAAACAAGCTGGACGCAGATGGAACTGTGGTTAGAAACAAGGCCAGACTGGTGGCACAAGGATTCCGACAAGAAGAAGGAATTGACTTCGATGAATCTTTTGCACCAGTCGCCAGACTTGAAGCAATCAGAATCTTTCTTGCATATGCTGCCTTTAAAGACTTCAAGGTATATCAGATGGACGTCAAAAGCACATTTCTTAATGGTAAGCTTTCAGGAGGAAGTTTACATCGAGCAACCTCCTGGATTTCGAACCACTCATTCCCTAATCATGTATACCTACTGAATAAAGCAGTATATGGTCTGCAACAAGCACCAAGGGCCTGGTATGACACTATATCTCAATTTCTGCTGAACCACGATTTTCAGATCGGCTCAGTAGATAAAACTCTCTTTAAATTTATTAAGGGGGAACATACCTGTTAGTTCAGATTTATGTTGATGATATAATCTTTGGGTCAACTAACCCCCAAATTATGCGAGAAATTTTCCAAGTTGATGCAGGGACAGTTTGAGATGAGCATGATGGGAGAACTCTCATTCTTTTTGGGTCTCCAAGTCAAACAGCTCAGCAATGGAATTTTCATCAACCCAAACCAAGTATACCAAAGAGATGCTTAAGAGATTCGAATGGAAACATGCTCAACTGCATCCACTCCAATGAGTCCTACAATCAAGTTAGACAAAGACGAAGGGGGAACGGCAGTCAAAGTGACTATGTATAGAGGACTAATCGGATCGCTCTTATATCTTACAGCGAGCCGGCCTGATATTATGTTCTCAGTCTGTATGTGCGCCAGATTCACATTTTATTGCTGCTAAGCGTATTCAGAAATACTTGAAAGGATCTCAGAACGTTGGTCTTTGGTACTCCAAAGATTCTAACTTCAGCTTGATCGGATATTCAGACGCAGACTACGCTGACTGTAAGATTGATCGTAAAAGCACCAGTGGAACGTGTCAATTTCTAGGTGAAAGATTGATCTCTTGGTTCAGTAAGAAGCAAACATCAATTGCCACATCTACAGCTGAAGCAGAATATCTTGCCGCTGGAAGCTGTTGCACTCAAATGCTCTGGATTCAACACCAGCTCAAAGACTACGGCATCCAAGCTGTTGACTCTCCGATATTTTGCGACAACACAAGTGCAATCGCTATAACATATAATCCAGTTCTGCACTCTCGAACAAAGCATATTGATATAAGACATCATTTTATTCGAGATCATGTTGGCAAAAAGGAGATTCGGATCGAGCACATCTCAACAGAGCAGCAAGCAGCAGACATCTTCACCAAACCGCTCCCTGAAGCTAAGTTTAATTATTTCCGTCAAATTCTTGGTTTAATTGACTTATCTTGATAGTTTAGATGTTTTCGTCTTTTCGCGTTTAAAGATTTTTGTTGGCACAGATCAATAATACAATATTCAGAAAGACACAGACCGGTCCGAACTTTCAGACCGATCTATGTCAATCTGATGTTATCCTATGATTTGTCTGGACAATAAATCTTTTATTTTGTATTTATTTTAAAACAAAAACAGCCCGGACTGATTGCATTTTAACCGCCTTATCTTTCTTTTATCCTGACCGTTTATTTTGAATTATTTATTCATCAGTCTTCGAGATAAAGACACGTGTCTTCTCTCTCTTATTTAGCGGGATGAACATTTCATTTTCATTCACTTTTTACCATTTACCGTCTGTCTGCGTTCTAACTCTCTCATATTCTCTCAAAACTCTTCGTATATTGTTTTTCATTTTACTCCAATGGCTACCATAACTCACAACTCTCTCTCCGTTGAGTTCAATGATATTTACAGGCTGCTGAAGATGCAGAGATGGTCTCCATTTTCCGAGCTTTGGAATCGTCTGGATTGAGAAACTTTTTGGAGTGTGGCATAGTGGTTTACGAGTCAGAGATTCGTGAACTGTTTGCCAATGCTGTATCCCAGAAGTCATTCATCTCCACATCTGTCAAGGGCAAAACAGTTGAAATCTCGCCGATGACGCTGGCCAAGACCTTTGGTCTACCCAACTCCGGACTGACTGAGTTTGGACAGATTCCTCAAGCCTCTCTCACAGCTCTTCAGGGGAAGATTTCTATTTTTGGCCATCGCCTGCAGCCCTCATTCAAAAGAAGGAAATGCTCTTTCATTTCCAGGTACTGTGCAAAATTGTGGGCAAGCCATTATTAGGCAAAGCTGGAAGTTTTGACGCCGTCACTACCGAGAAGTTCAGGGCCATGGATGCTATTATTTTCGGACAGAAGATGAACTGGTCCGTGATTCTTTTTGGAGTTCTGATGGAAACAATGATCGCCTCCAAACAGGCCGCCTGCTTTGCTGTTCCTCTAAGCAAGCTACTGGAAACTTGGACATTGAGCTGGGGAAGCAGTCTGCTCTGAGTCCCTTCAAGATTCTCAACTCCAAAGGGCTAGCACTGCTGAAATCCAAGAGTGATCCACCTACCCCTACAGATCTGGTGGCAGTCAAGATTGAGAAGGGAGAAGAACAGGCTGCTGCTCGCAAACAACGAGTCAAGCGAAAGTTAACCATCCAGACTGACTCTGAAGAAAACTCAGTCTGCTCCCTCGCCACCAGCCAAGCCTCTTCCAAAGAAGCCAGAACCCAGATACCAAGCCCAACAAAACCTTACCTCTCAAAACCTTACCATATTGCCTCCAACAAAAGCCACCCCTGCACCCCAACCTACAACCCAAATTTCAACCACTGCACCCAATGTAACCATCCGAGTCCCCTCTACCATTCCCGTGGTCAAAGGGATTGTTATCACTGAGTTGGGGCGACTATACCCAATCAGGGATCAAGTCCCCTCCCTCCACGGCAATGGCAAAACCATTCACTCCGAACCACTCTCCTCTAAGCCCAAATCTGCAGCACAGACAGCAATTGACATTGCTATGGAGGACGTTGAAGAAAAAGTGAAGGAGCTCATTGTGATTTTTGATGAGTACGTCGAATACAGAACGATCAACCACATTGAGAAGTTCTTTGGCAAACTCAGACGCCTTCAGAAAATGGAAGAAGAAGTTCTGAAGGGGACAGAGACCGATGATGTTCGGATTGCTGTGCAGCGCAAAGAGCTCTTTAAGGCCAATCAAAGATTCAAACTGGCGTCTCTGCTCTTAACTGCTAAGAAAGCGAACTTCGATCCGAATGTTCCAACTGCCAGAGATGATGGGGCTGTTATTGCCCAATTAGAGATGGATATTCATGCTCTACATTTAGCTGTCCGCTTTCAACGACAGAAAATCAGCATATCCACTCCAGTAACCAGCCCGGATCATCCCTCTGCAAGCAAAACTCTGGCAGAACCTTTCATTGAGGTTATTCCCTCTGGAGCAGCAGATCAGACAGCAGATCGGGCAGCAGATCAAACTGCCGACATAGTAGCAGATCAGACAGCGGAGCAGCCATTGCCTAATGCTCCGTCTGCTACAGAAGATGAACCATTGAATGTCTTGTTGGACTCTCTAACAACATCTATTCCTTTGGGATCATCAGACTCCCACGTTCAAATAAGTCCAACCGCAGAACTTGCAACAATTGGCGCACGAGAGTTCGTTGATCCGGATCTGGTGGTATCCACAGTTGTTGCAGCTCTACAAATTGAGGAGCCCTCCAGATCCAGCACTCCTCCAGTCCAATCAGATGAAGATATGGCTTTCATACAAGCATTCTCTTCGGATCTGGTCACCTTGATCCGATCCGAAAGTCACCAAGCTACTGTATCTTCACTTGTACCGATTGCTGAAGAAGATGATCATGCATTGTCATCATCAGATCACTCTCCAAGCCGACAATCTGATGCACCTCCATTTCTGGCAAGGACCCTTCAGCACTTATCTGACAACTGCATGTCACTCTCTCAACGTGTTCTAGAAGTTCATCAAGGTCAGAGGCTTACAGCTTTGGACTTTGATTCATTCAAAGAGAAGATGACAGCCAGTATTGGCAGCCTTCAGCGAGGACTGAACGATTTGTTCTCTCAGCAAGCCACTTATAAGAACAGCCTGAGAAAAGAGCAGATCGAGCTGGCCACTGAAGTCAGAACATCCGTCGCCATCTCCATTCGCGCTCAAGATACTCGTCTTGACGCTATCAGCGCTCAGCTAGCACAAGTTGTAGATTTTCTCCAAGTGATTGATGCTGACAAAAAGGGGGAAAAAGAAAAAGACTTCAAGCCGCATCAGTCTCAGTCTTCAAGAAAATAGATTGTTTATATATCCAGACTGTCTGTATGCAAGACTGTTGATCAATAAAGAAAATCTTTCTTTGTTAAGTCCTTGTTCATTTATTTTGAACTAAACTAAAAGGCTTAATAATAAAAGGAAATCGATCCAACTTAATAATGTTCATTTATTTTGAACAAGAAGAAGTAATCGATCCGAAAGTATACGCTTCAGAGTTCTTATCAGACTGGTTAAAAAGACTTGGAAGCTAGGTTTTGTCATCATCAAAAATGGGGAATTTGTTAGTTCCGAACCTTATCGATGAGATTTTAAAGATGACAAAACATATCAGACCGGATCGAGAGAAATCAGACTGACCAGATCGATCGCCCAAAACAGATCAAGCTGATATGATGACAAAGCATATCAGACCGGATCGAGGGAAATCATACTGACCAGATCGATAGCTCACAACAGAACAAGCTGATAAGGCATATCACATATTAGACCAGATCGATGTATATCAGACTGACTAGATCGAAGCTTCAGATCGATCTCAATCTTTATCAGATCAGAGCAGTCAAGGATGCATAAAGAATGGCTCTTCAGTCCGAATCATTAACGGCTATTTGTTGTAGCATTTAATGTCGTAATTAATGCTACAAAGGACCAAAGACTGAAAATTACCATAAAAGGTAAGAAGACAAAGAAGAGCTTACCTGACAGTCGCCGAAAGCATGAACCAGAACGGCAAGTATCCTGAAGAAGAAGACTGTAGCTTACTCAGAGATTAAGCAGATTCAAGAGTTGCACATTAAAGGAAATAATGTCGTTGGTACATGCAACTATAAAAGGATGCAACAGAAGAGCTCAAGACAGAGTCTGAAAAATTGAAAAATGCACAAGAAAGCAAAACAGCACAAGCTTACAAGCTCAGAAGCTCTCGAGCTGAAATTATTCTTAAGCACGATTACTTTGTAATATTTGATCATTTAGGATCACTGTGCGCATCTTGTGTATTCTGTACTGAAAAACAAAAGTGAGAAACAAATTATAACTGTCAGACAGAGAGTGTCTGAACAGATTGAGTGACTAGGAGTTTCAGACTGGTAGTGAGGTAAATCCAGCCTGAATCGGGTTTGTACAACAGGATTGTATAAATCAAAGTCTTCTAGTATAAACCTTCCTTAATTGGAAGAAGGGGAGACGTAGAAGGATTACACCACCTTCGAACTTCCAGAAACATATTCTGTGTTCTTATCTTTCTGCACTTGTTCTTTCATTCAAGCCATCGAGCCGCTCTTACAAATATAAACAGACCGTTCCGCACTTATACATTCAGTGGTCTGTTCTATAAAGGAGTTGATTAAGAAACATATTTCTTTCACTAATCCGAAAGAAATCACAATGGATTAAATTTTAGAAGGAGTGTTCATTCACCCCCCCTCCCCCTCTAAACACTCCGGACTGATCCTAACATTAAGTCAAGACATTTGTAAACGCTCTGAGATGTGGAATAGCCTAGAAACAGGCATGGGCGAGATGGATAGTCAAGTTTGTTTGATGTGTAGGGTTTGAGCCATGGATAACAGAGAACCAAAAGTCCGGAGCTTAAGATAATTTGGTAAGCGACGGAATAGGACCTCAAAGGGGCTCTTGGATTGTAGAACAAGAGTGGGCATCCGATTGATAAGATAAACAGCAGTTTCAAGGGCATAAGCCCAAAATTTCAAAGCAAACCAGCGAAATGCAATAGAGCATGTTCAGTAGTGACACTGTGTCTGTGACGACGTTCAGCTGTGCCATTCTGTTGAGGTGTGTGAGGGGCAGTGGTGAGCCAACTCAAAGTGTGTGCTGCAAGAATTGGTCGAAGGGGGATAAAAAATTCCACCTCATTATCACTGTAGAATTTTTTTATAGAGTATCCAAATTGTTTCTCGACAAGAACTTTGAATTGCTGAAAGATAGATACAACTTGTGATTTAACAGTCATGAGAAATAGCCAGCAATATTTACTGTGACGATCAACCAACAATAAGTAATAGCGAAAACCTTTGTCAGAAGGCATATAAGTAGGTCCCCATACATTAGCATAAATATAGTGCAATGGATGCAAAATAATAAGGGAAGAATCATTAAACGATAACTACTCAATTTTATTAACGTTGCGTGCATCACAAACATTGTCAAAGATAGTTTTCTTCGCAGGAAGTGGTAAACTAAAATTTGAAATAATAAAGGAGCTCGTCCGAGAGGACGGATGACCCAGACGAGCATGCTAAGTTGAGGGAGACGTATGAAGACCAAGGTTAGCAAAGTGAGCGGTAGGCAGGACGTGGAAGGATGGCGAAAGTGAGATTGAAAGAATTCAATAGAAACATTATTGGATTTTTTGAACTAATGAACTGATAATAAATTCTGCCAAGCTGATGCTACATAGAGGACATTTGGCAATGTAAAAGTACGAGTTGGAAACGGAAGAGTAGCAGTACCAGTTGAGTAATGGGAAGGCTAGAGCTATCAACAATTTGCACCTCATCAGTGCCATCATATTCAAAGTGAATAGTCAGATTATTTAAATCGACAGTTAAATTGTGAGAAGCACCAGAATCCATGAGCCATGGAGTTGGAAAATTCATACAAGGCTGGGTAGACATCTGAGTCATACGGGTGTTGGAAAATTGACTACTGGAAGACTGAGCCATATTAGCAGTAGCAGTTAATTGGCGACAGTAGGGACAATATGACCCGGATGGCCTCATAGTTGACATACTACCGGAGTGCGCTGCTGAGAAGACCATTGATTGGTATTATTTGATCGTGGACGGTTTGGACCACGGGAAAAGGACCCGCCACGGCTACGTTGTGGTTGAGAGTGGCTCCGAGACTGCTGGCCATGTCTTGGTGGTCCTCAGCTGTTGGTTTGCGAGATCCTTTAGATTGGGCATTGTTGGCAGACGCAACAAGGTTGGTTGTGGCAGATTCAAGGCGCCGAAGATAAAGTTCGTGGGCGGCTAATAATTCGTGCAGTTCATCGAATCGCAAGGAGGTCTCCCTGGCGTGAATTGGGGCAGCAATTCCCGATACATGGATCCAAGTCCGTTGAGGACGTAAAGAGTTATGTCATCATCGGAGACTGGTTTGTCAATGACAGCGAGTTTGTCAGCCTTAGATTTGATAAATTGAAGAAAGGTGCTCACGGATTGTTTACCAAGAGAGGCACGAGGCAAGTCATCTTTTATTTTCATGACTCGAGCACGTGATTTGTTGGCGTAGAGGCGAGTTAGTGTACTCCAAGCAGCAGCCGAGGTGGAGACAGAGGCAACAAGAGGGAATATGTCAGCGGCAAGCGAGCCAAAAATGGCTGTCAATAAGAGCTGGTCTTGCTGGAACCAAGCAAGGAACGATGGTGATGGTGCAGTAGCAGATCCACAGTCTGGACATGGAATAGAGCCATCGAGGAAACCAGTTAGATTATAACCATTAAAGAGGGCAATAACCTGTGTGCGCGATGAGGGAAAGTTTGACGAAGTTAGTTTAATGGGTATGTGGGTGTGTGCTGTGGTAGGACTAACAGCCATACATGTGATGATGGAAGAGGTATCTGATGAGGAATTGGTGGAGTCACTGGACATGACGAGGGAAGGCGGCTATGGTAGATGACAGACGATGGGTGGGAAAAAAACGAATGGATTAGTTGTGATTCTCTTTTAGAGAGACCTGCTCGATACCATATAAATTATATAAGTTTTTTGGAATTGAACACTTTTCATTATACCGGTGACTCCTTTTTATAGGGTTTATAATAGTATTAATTAAGTATACAAAATCACAAAAGATTAGGAAAAAATATCTACAAGAATATTTGGAGGATATGATATGATCAAGGATATGATATGATCATGTGAAGATATGATATGATCATGTCAAGATATGATAGTATCATTCCTTAATACTCTGTGACAGGAAAAAGGGATAGAGATCTTTTTTGCATATTTTGTTTAATACGAGGGGTTTCAAAAAACAGAGAGATTTTTTTGGTCTTTTTATAACACATAAAGGTTTCATATAGAATTTAGGAAAATAGTGGTTTTTTTTTTCATATTTTGTTAATAAAAAGAAGCTTAGTATATATATATTCACTATAATACACATGGTTTTAGGCAATTTACCTTAAAAACATTTCGATTCGATAGCTCAAAATAAAATAATAATTATAAAAATTATTGGACACGCGGTTCTTCACTTTCAGATGAGTATTGCTTATTGTAATGATAGCTCTGACTTTGAAATTAAGCAGTGCATTGAAGTCTTGCAATATATGTCCATAACATTTCTCAACTTTAATTAAAAAATTCTCTTTCATTATGGTTTGTTTAATGATGTCCTTAAGGGTAATGCCCTTAGAGTCATCATCACCATTCATTTGGATTTTTTAAAAAAAAAAAAAAAAAAAAAAAGATTCCAAATGGATGGTGGATGATGCCCCTGAGGGCAGTGCCCCTTAAGGGCAGCAACAATAAAACCTTTCATTATACATAAATAAATACTTTAGAATCGATTGCATGCGTGGCCTCACCTCTGCGATGTAGATCAATAATTCTTTCCCAGAATTCTGTATAATAATCCAGTGGCAGTTCATCATTACAAATTTATTATATTCACCGCCTAACTTTAAATATGTATTAAATCTAATGCCTCTTATTATTTTGCAAGAGTAATTATTATTATATCAGATCAATTTTCATACAAAAATAATCCAAAATTTTTGTTATTAATCCCAAATTTTTATTTATAATCAAAGATGACCTCAAATTCTCATATCCAATTATGAGATATATTTTGTTAAAACATAATTTCTGTCAGACTAAATTTGTTAAAAATTTTTATATGAGAATATTCTTGATTAAAAATAATTTTTGTGGGACTAAATTTGATTAGTCGTAAAAGTTTGGGACTAGCATTGAAAAAAATGTAGAAGTTGACTTTTTTTTTTTAATTTACACATATATTGTGTTGAGAGTTGTCTTGTATTGGAAATTTACAAACTATGCTAGCTCTTTATATATATAAAATTATATATTGTATTATATTTAATATATAATTATTATATATAAAATTTACCCATAAAATAATAATAATTATTATATTATATAAAATTATTATTATAATATAGTATATATATATATATAATTATATATTATATTATTTAAAATTTAAAAATATGAAAAATATGAATTCGTTTAGGAAACGAATTCACCTTTATTTTAAAAAAATAAAAAACTAAAGTAGAAATCGTTTGTTCAAGAAACGAATTCCCGAAATTTGATAAATGAATTTTTGTTACGTTAATTTCAATTTTTTTTTGTTTTTGTTATATTTTGATATTTTAGTCCAAATACAAGTGACAAAGGGAAAAGTGTTTTAAAAAAAATGTTTGTTTCAAGAATACTGGCTTTATTTGAAGGAAAATGTTTTTATCATGATAATTATTATTGTTGTCAAAATAATTTTTGTATTAAATTATAGAAACGATAAATTAGAAAAAATGCCTAAAGCAGTTCCCGTGTCATTGTAAGTTTGTTTCAGCACCCTACTATCTAATTTTTATTTATTTTAACTCTTCAATCTCATTAAAAGTCTACAATACCATCTCATTATATGTTATTTGTTCAATTTGATTCTCTCAATGACAATGACAACCATCGAAGAGACTCAATGTAAGAAATTAATACCATTTTTGGTTCTCAATATCAATTGCGACTTTTGTCTCCAAAATTTCAGTTTTGGTTCTTCTACAAGATCTGATTTATTTGCAAATTATCGAGTTGATATATTTGCAAGAAAATGAATGTTGGTGACTGGTTTGGTAAATTTCCTGGATTTATTGAACTGTGCATTTGATATTTATGGCACTTTTCTTCTCTGGAAGCAACAAAAATGAGCTTAAGCTTAGAGTTGCTGGAAGAATATGGAAAAGAGCAGCAGAATAAATATATAGCTAGCAGTATGGGTGGTTACCGGTTCGAACCGGTCCGGACCGGAACCGGCCGATTCCGGGCCCGTTATGGGCGGAACCAGTCCGATCCGATAAGGAACCGGATCGGATCCGATTCTGGTTCCACCAGATTCGGTTCCGATTCCACCCGTTCCGGGTTGGACCGGTTCCAACCCGGAACCGGATTTTTTTTTTTTAAGAAAAAAAGGGAAAAAGGAAAGGATTTATCGAATTTTTTTTTTTTAAAAAAATGGATCTGGTTCCGGTTCAATCCGGAACCGAATCCGTTTGGTCCGGAACTGGTAAGATACCGGATCCGGAACGGTAGAACCGATCCGATCCGATATCAAACCGGTTCGGGACCGGTTAGCCCGGTTCCGATTTCGGACCGGACTAACCGGTCCGATAAGCACCCCTAGCTAGCAGGAAGAACAACAACAAGGGAAAGACAACTGTGGGTCCTCGTTACTTAATCCATTATATATCAAATCTATACACATATGTGAGTAGCATTGAAGTAATATACACACTGATTAAGAGTTTTACTATGTCAGTTGTTACAACATTTACAAAATCCTAACAAAAACCCTCACATAACATAAAATACATGTACATCAGAACAACCTAAAGAAGTTCAACTCCTACTCTTTGGTTCACTCGCAGCAGAAATTGACTCACAATCCCGTCCTCCCACGTCTATGAGTCCCTACAGAAACACACACAACATGTGTATTAATAATCAACCATCTCAGTTCTATATCAATAAGAAAGACATAGTACGATAAATCATCATCGTAAACTCTCAACTGTGACTGTTATGTATCATGCATCACCAAATGCAAATATGTCATGACATGTCTCATTCATCATCCTGTTATAACGACGCATATATGATATTGCTTTTCCGTTGTCAGTGGAACCTCCTCACATCTTCATATTAGCAACATATATCATATATCCATCTCACAAGTTATAACAGTCCAAATATACTCAACAAGAGGATATCTCACATGCCAACGTATATACTCAACAAGAGTATACCTCTCATGTCATCAACCTCAATAATATGAATGTATACCAACATGAATGTGTACTCATATGATTCCAACAATCATATAATGTAATCTCAACATATAGAAGCAACATCACATAAATTAGTATTCAATACTCGTACGTCAACACGTACCTCTTGTGCGACACAAAATATATGAACTCAGGCGTCAATGTTTAATTATTAATCAACTATATGTAACTCATGTCATTCCAATACATAACATAGCTCTCTTGCTACATGTTTAACAAACCATGTACATCAATTCATTGGTTCCAACTATATTTCATTCATTTCAACATGAATCTTATTCTTTTCATCATATGTCCACCACTCATACTCGGTTCCACCCGAACCCGAGTCCACATCATACAATAATGATTTCATAATTACTCAATCATCACATCAAACATATATGATTCATATCGAGGCATTACAATTCTCCTACTAATTGAATTTCATCCCCGAAATTTCATTAACATTATGACTGCAATACTACAACATATACTCAACTATATGTTTAACACAGTAAAACTTGCAGTAATATGAATGCTCACCAGTATAAACAACAACATAAAACCATACCAGAAAATAAATCGGGATACTGTTGCATCATATGCTGCTCAGTCTCCCATGTTGCCTCCTCGACACCCCGCATGTCCCACTGTACATTTATCATTGGGATTACTTTATTTCTTACTTTCAGTTCTGCTCTATCCACGATCTTAACTGGTCGTTCCACACATGATACGTTTGTATCCAACTGTACTTCAGACGGTTGCAATATATGACTCGGATCTTGTTCATATTTCCTCAACAACGAAACATGAAACACATCATGAATACTACTCAATGATGGTGGTAGTGCCAATCCATATGCCAATGTACCAATACGTTGCAACACCTCATATGGACCAACATATCATAGTGACAACTTTCACGCATACCAAATCGTGCTACACCTTTAAAATGTGAGACTTTCAAGAACACTCTGTCACCAACTTGGAATTCAAGCGGTCTACATCGCTTATTCGCATAAGCGGCTTGTCTATCCTGAGCAGCTTTTAATTTCAATCTGATCAGCTTCACTTCTCTTCCATTTCACGTATCATATCAGGTCCAATTATAGAAGACTGATCAACATCATCCCAATACAATGACGATCTACATCGTCGCCCATACAATGCCTCAAACGATGTCATCTGTCTACTAGTCTGATAACTATAATTGTACGAGAACTCAACTAATGGCAACGACAATTGGCATGAGTTATCAAACTCCAATACACATGCACATAACATATCCTCAAGAGTCTGTATCGTACGCTCTGTCTGTCCATATGTCTGAGGATGATAAGTTGTACTCAACCGTACTTCAGTCCCCATTGCTACATGTAATCCTTCCCAAAAATGAGAAGCAAAACTGGGATCTCGGTCCGATACAATCGAAACTGGTATTCCATGTAGTCTCACTACATTTTGAATATATAACTGAGCCACTCTCAAGTAGGTAACGTCATACTGTACGGTATGAAGTGAGCTACTTTCGTTAATCTGCCAATTACCACCCAAATAACATCAAAGCCAGAAGAAGTCATTGGCAAATGGGTTACGAATCCATTGTAACATATTCTTATTTCCGTTGAGGAATTTCTAAACTCATAAATTCCCCTCCTGGTTTCACATGTTGACAAACAAGACATCTCTTCACAAACTCAAGTACATCTTGTTTCATGCGTTTCCACCAGAACTTGGTATACAAATCTTTATACATTTTATTTCCTCTAGGATGTATACTATATCTACTACATCGTACTACGTTGTAGTAGTTCTTGGCGTAGTCCCAATGTAGCAGGCACTACACAACGTTTTTCATATTTCAGACTTCCATCACTTGCTATAACAAACTGAGATGTTTGTCCTTGACTTATCATTTCTTTCCAGTGTTGTACTTCATCATCATAGGTTTGTGCCGTTCTGATCGTCTCAAAGATATCGGGTACAACCAATATGTTGATACCATTACTGGCACTGTCACTGTATCAAACTCATATCCCAATCTTTAACAAGAAGTCATCAAAGCTGACAAATGAATCATATCATTAGCAGTGTATTGTCCCTTTCGACTTAAGGCATCAGCTGTCAGATTGGCCTTTCCTGGATGATATTCGATCATACAATCATAATCTTTCAAGAGATCCATCCATCTCATTTGCCTCATATTCAACTCTGTCTAAGAGAATAAAAACTTCAAACTTTTATGATCTGTGTATATGGTAAAAGACTTACCATATAAATAATGTCGCGTTATCTTTACAGCAAAAACTATGGCTCCCAACTCCAGATCATGCACTGGGTATTTCATTTCATGTGGCTTCAGTTGTCTTGATGCATATGTCACAACATGTTTATCCTGCATCAATACACAACCTAAACCAAGTAATGATGCATCAGTATAAAGAACAAACCTGTCATGATCTGATGGAATAATCAACACCGGAGTAGTGGTCAACCGATGTTTCAATTCCTGAAAACTATGCTCACACGCTTCTGATCATCTTAAAGGTACATCCTTCTGTGTCAGCTGTGTTAATGGTTGGCAATCTTTGAAAATCCTTCAACAAACCGTATGTAGTATCCTGCCAAACCCAAGAAACTACAAATCTCTGGCATAGAAGTAGGTGCTGACCAATTCAATACCGCTTCTATCTTTTTTTGATCCACTGATATACCATCTTTGGAGATCACATGTCCCAAAAATACTACATTGTTCAACCATAACTCACACTTATTGAGTTTGGCGTATAAGTGATGTGTTCTCAATAGTTGCAATACCATATACAAATGTTGGACATGTTCTACTTCACTCTGAGAATAGATCATTATATCATCGATAAACACAATTACAAATTGATCAAGGTATTTCTAAAAACTCGATTCATCAAACTCATGAAGACAGCTGGAGCATTAGTCACTCCAAATGGCATAACTAGAAACTCATAATGTCCATAACGAGTTCTAAATGTTGTCATGTGCACATCTTCTTCCCTCACACGTATTTGATGATATCCAGATCTCAAATCAATCTTAGAAGATCATCGATCCCTGCAACTGATCAAACAAATCATCATTACGGAGTAGGATATTTATTCTTATTTGTTACATTGTTCAACTGTCTATAATCAATCCACAGTCGCATTGAACCATCATTCTTCTTGACAAACAATCCCGGAGCACCCCGAGGCGATACACTAGGACATATGTATCCTTTACTAGTAAATCTTGTAACTGAGTTTTCAACTCTCTCAGTTCAATTGGTGCCATTCGATATGGTGCTCGCGAAATGGCAGAGGTACCATGTAGTAACTCAATTCCAAATTCCACTTCACGACTTGGGGGAAATCCAGGAATTTCGTCTGGAAAAACATCTACATATTCTGCAACCACTGGTATATCTTCTACTCTTCTCTCTATTTTCTTTTTTGCTACATGAATAGCATAGATTAAATATCCCGTGTGTCCACTTTCTAACAAACATGACATTCAAATATCACATATCATTGGAATCTTTGAACGAGATCCCTGTCCATAGAAGATCCATTGGTTTCCAGTATCAGACTGAAACCTCACTGTTTTTCTGACAACAATCCACAACAGTTCGATATCTACTCAACACATCAATACCCAGAATACAGTCAAAATCAGTTATATCTAGCACAATCAAATCTACCTGTATTCCATAGTCAGCATCAAACTGAATAGAACAATCAGACACACTCTGACAAGTCATCACAGTAGTTCATATGGGTGTCGAGACATACAGAGGCACAACAGTGGAGACGAGCATATATGATATCACTCAATAAACGCTTGTGCAATAAATGAATGTGATGCACCAGTATCAATCAATATAAAAATCGGATAAGTAAATAAACAACTCTTACCTGCTATCATATCATCAGGAGCTGCCTCTGCTTGCTCCTTGTCCAGTGTAAGGCCTCGCTACCTTAAGTGTGGATTAAGTGCATTAAGAGAGCTAAACATGCAATAATAAGTATATGGTTAATGGGATGCCTCGAGCTTAAGGATTACAATGCCAAAATAAAATTGCCAAAAAGGAATTAGTTACATTCCCGCAAAAAAAAGAATGTAAATGCTATAGATTTACTCTACCCTGTGTAGAAACGATACAAAAGAATTCATGTCCTGCTATACCAGTAGCACTCCTCACACAGCTCACTGCATCAACCCTGGCCTTAGCCCTCAATGCCAAAATGCACCTATAGGGACAACCCCAAACCATGAGATATAATAATCCATATTCACCACAAAATGATATAACAGTGTATTTTAATGCACATCGCTAGTCATGACCGTGGCACGAATACCCCTCGCTTCGACATATCAGCGGCAAGTATTCTCTCATCGCTTCAAATGACGGCGGCAAAGCATTAAAATCATCACTCGAGTATAACAACGACTATACATGATATGCACCAAGCATCCAAAACATATATGCAACCACAATGCATAATCCAACATGTATATGCAACCACAATGCACAATCCAACATATATATGCAACCTCAATGCATAATCCAATATGTATACAAAATACATGTTACCGTTTAGTGCCCGTACGTCTCTCCACGTTTCCAAAATATGGGATGTCGTTGCACAACTCAATATTAGAAGCCATATAATAGTCTATCACCAAAATCCCAACCAAATACAAAAAATCCAACATTTACCCCATTCACGCCCTCGCGATCGATCGGCCATTTCTATCGATCGATCGCGAGGCAACGAAAATCATGCACCAAAGTTCTCCCCTTCTCGATCGATCGTCGAGCCTCGTCGATTGATCGGGATTCTCCACCGATCGATCGAGCAAAGCATCTTCGCCCAGACTTGGCTCCTGCAACGCGCGATCAATCGAGTCTCGATCGATCGTGGAGCCCTGCAAATCCGAAAATCTACCATTTTTGTACACAAAACCCATACCAATCCACTTTAAACCACAACACCTCAACCCAACACATCATAAACACCAATACCAACATAAAACACACATCCCACCAACAAACAACAAATTTCCAAAACCAACCCATTTTCTTTCCCCAAAATCATACCCAAAACTTGCCAAAACATGCTCAAAACTTAACAAGAAGATTTCCTTACCACTGAGCTTCAAATTCCTATCAAGAATCAAGCAAATGCAACCTTTGAAAATCCCTTCCTCCTATTCCTCTTGCCAAATCGATTAAGTGGGGGTTTTTTTTTTTTTTTGGGGGGGGTGGGGGGGGGGGGGGTATTAGAAGTGTAGGGGTTAAAATATAAAATGGTGTCCAATTAATTAGCATGATGTAGTAAAATATCCCAACATGATCTTTTAAGCATTTACTCAATAAAATGCACCATAACAATTATTAGCATGCTTTTTCTACATCACTAGAACAAAGGCCAATAAATCATGCCAAATCACCATTTCCCCCACTATGCATCTCATGCACCCTGAAATGTAACACCATGTCATGCCCACCGCATAACTATACACTTCACCACCATAATTAATTTATCATCGTATTAATCACATAAACATAATTAATGGCTCAAACGAGCATAATTATTCAGGGATATCACAATACTCCCCTACTTAGAAGATTTCGTCCTTGAAATCCGCATGCACTTACCAATCCGACACAAAACATAAATCACATACCAAAAAACAGTTTCGGGTAGTGTTGCACCATATGTCGCTCCGTCTCCCACGTGGCCTCCTCGACACCCCTGCGATCCCACTGAACCTTGACCAATGGTATCACTTTGTTTCGAACTCTGCGATCCACTCGATCCAGAATTCTAACCGGTCGTTCCACGTAGGACACATCAGAATCCAAACTAAACCTCTGAAGGCTGCAACACATGTGACGGATCTAGCTCATATTTCCTCAACATAGACACATGAAACACGTCATGTATCACAGACAAAGACGGTGGCAAAGTCAAGCGGTAAGCCAAGGTACCAATGCGCTGCAAGATCTCATATGGCCCAACATACCTCGGAGATAATTTCCCGCTCATTCCAAGCCGCACAACACCTCTGAAAGGTGAGATCTTCAAAAAGACCTTATCTCCCAATTGAAATTCCAACGGTCGTTCCCGTTTATTAGCATATGTTTCCTGCCTATCATGGGCTGCTTTTATTTTCTGCCGTATCACTTTTACTTTCTCTTCCATTTCCCGGATCAGTTCCGGTCCTCTGACCGATTTACAATCCAAATCGCCCCAGTACAACGATGATCGACAACGTCTACCATAAAGGGCCTCAAAAAGAGCCATCTGTATGCTCGCCTGGTAGCTGTTGTTGTACGAGAACTCCACCAAAGCCACTGAATCATGCCACGGGGTATCAAACTCCAACACATAAGCCCGTAACATATCTTCAAGCGTCTGTATAGTACGCTCGCTCTGGCCATCTGTTTGGTGCGCAACCTCACCTTGGTTCCCAACGCTGACCGAAGACCTTCCCAAAAATGAGACGTGAATCGCGGGTCTCGATCAGATACAATAGAAACTGGGATCCCGTGCAATCTCACCACATCCCAAATATATAACTGGGCCATCCTTAAATATGTGAAGGTCATACTACATGGAACAAAGTGAGCCACCTTCGTCAGCCTATCAACAATTACCAAATGGCGTCAAACCCCGAAGCCGTGCTCGGCAAATGGGTCACACAATCCATGGATATGTGCTCCTACTTCCATTTAGGTATCTCCAAGCTCTTCAACTCACCACCAGGCCTCTGCCTCTCTGCCTTCACCTGCTGACAGATCAAACACCTCTTAACGAATGTCACAACATCTCGTTTAATTCATTTCCACCAGAATTTATCGTAGAGGTCCTTATACATCTCCCTCCCTCCTGGGTGAATGCTAAACCTGCTACTGTGAGCTCGCTGCATGATTCCCTGGCGCAGCTACGGCACACTCCGAATCACCCAACGGTTACCGAGCCTCAACGTACCGTCCTCTGCAATCCTGAATCTCGATGGTTGTCCATGAAGGACCAAACAAATGCTAACCATCTCTGTATCTCATCGTCTGACTCCTGAGCCTTTCTGATACTCTCAAAAATATCCGGCTCAGCTAATAATGTTGCCACATGTACCGGTGAAGCAGACACATCAAAATCATGCCCCACTGACAGTAGGAAGTCATCAATGCCGACAAATGAATGATGTCCTCCGCAGTAGACTTCACCTTCCGACTCAAAGCGTCAGCTGTCAAGTTCGCCTTCCTGGGATGGTACTCTATCTCGCAATCATAGTCCTTAAGCAAGTCATCCATCTCCTCTGTCTCATATTCACTTTCGCCTGAGTAAACAAGAACTCCAGGCTCTTGTGATCCGTGTAGATGGTAAACGAAGTACCATACAAGTAGTGCCACCAAATTTTTAAGGCAAACACTATAGCCGCCAATTCCAAATCATGAACTGGGTATCTGGTCTCATGCGGATTCAACTGTCTCGAAGCATAAGCTACCACATGTTTATCTTACATCAGCACACATCCAAACCCTGTAGCGATGCATCAGTATAAAGAACGAACATCTTGCTCTCCGTCGAAATCACAACACGGGTGCAGTCGGCAACCGATGCTTCAACTCTTGGAAGCTCTGCTCACAAGCCTCAGACCAATAAAACGGTACTCCCTTCTGAGTCAGCTGCATCAATGGCTTAGCAATCTTTGAGAACCCTCGACGAAGTGTCGATAATATCCGGCCAAGCCAAGAAAACTCCAAATCTCGGCTACAGAGGTAGGCGCAGACCATTCCATCACTGCTTCTACCTTCCTGGGATCCACCGATATCCCATCTCTGGAGATCACATGACCCAGAAACACAACACTGTCCAACCAGAACTCATAAGACAGCTGGGGCGTTCGCCACTCCGAACGGCATAACCAAGAACTCATAGTGCCCATACCGAGTACGAAATGCTGTCTTCTGAACATATCCTCCTCTCTAACCCGTATCTGATGGTACCCAGATCTCAATCAATCTTGCTATAAAGCTTCGTGCCCTGCAACTAATCAAAGAGATCATCAATCCACGGAAGAGGGTACTTGTTCTTTACCGTCGCTTTATTCAATTGTCGGTAATCGATGCACAAGCGCAGAGAACAATCCTTTTTCTTCACAAACAAGACCAGTACACCCCAAGGCGATACACTAGGACATATATATCCCTTGTCAAGGAGTTCTGGTAATTGCACCTTCCGTTCCCTCAACTCCGCTGGTGACATTCTATAAGGGGCACGGGAAATAGCGGATGTCCCTGGTAATAACTCAATTCCAAACTCAACTTCCCTACTCTGCGGAAAGCCTGGAATTTCTTTTGGAAATACATCGGCAAATTCCGCAACCACGGGTATCTCCTCGATTTTCAGTTCTTTCCTCTTTTCCGCCACATCAATGGCATATATA
This sequence comes from Haberlea rhodopensis, assembly GCA_907163345.1. Classification (NCBI taxonomy): domain Eukaryota; kingdom Viridiplantae; phylum Streptophyta; class Magnoliopsida; order Lamiales; family Gesneriaceae; genus Haberlea; species Haberlea rhodopensis. Next base: position 25,014 of record CAJQUN010000450.1, read on the forward strand.
AGATAGCTCGTATGTCCACGTTCCAATAGCCATGATTGATAGCCGATACCAACAGAATCTTCGGACGAGAACCACTTCCATAAAATATCCACTGAATCCCCTGATCAGATCGAAAGCGAACCGTTCTCTGTCGGCAATCAACCACTGCATGATATATGTTCAGTACATCGATGCCCATAATGCAATCAAAGTTCGTCATACTCAAAACAATGAAATATGATTTCAGATAATTGCCCTCAAAATAAATGAGGCAGTCGGATAATACCTGATCAGCAATCACATCCCTTCCGGTGGGTGTCGAGACCATAAGAGGCGTGGGCAACGGAGATGGGCACATATGATGTCTCTCCACAAAATCCACAGATATAAAAGAGTGGGAGGCACTTGTATTTATCAAATAAAAGCGGGGTAGATGGAAGGTCAAAAACTGTGTCAGACTCAGCTCCCCGGGTAGTAACAACTGTACCAAAGGTTCCTCGCCCACTGTCGGTGGCGGTAGGGGTTTTGTCTGAGCAATACCCGCATTCACACTAAATGCCTCACACACCTCATCATTGAGGTGTTCAGAATTTCTGGCTGTCATGCTGTAATACAGGGCTTAACAACAATAAACCAAAACCAGAAACAATTCTTGTAAGACACCGTTAGTTAACATGAATAACAATAGGCATGTTAATATAGCAAATATATACTCAAATATGCACCACATGCATAAACATGCTCATAAGTGAACACCTAGCCAACTTGTTCACTAAGTCTACCATTCGTTCATCCCCGGGTTCTCTAACCACTGCTATGATACCACTAATGTAAGGCCTCGCTACCTTAAGTGTGGTAATTGCATTAAGAGAGCTAAACATGCAATAATCAGAGTATAGGGTTAATGGGATGCCTCGAGCTTAAGGATTCCAGTGCCAAAATAAAATTTCCAAAAGGGAATTAGTTACATTCCCGCAACAAAAAAATGTAAGTGCTATAGATTTACTCTACCATGTGTAGAAACTATACAAAAGAATTCATGTCCTGCTATACCAGTAGCACTCCTCACACAGCTCACTGCATCAACCCTGGACTTAGCCCTCAATGCCAAAATACACCTACAGGAACAACCCCAAACCATGATCATATAATAATCCATATTCACCACAATATGATTATAATGAGTAAATGCATAAACCGTAAATACAAAGCACTTCCTATATTCCAATGCATTTCAAAAGCTCCCTTTGGTTGTCCATGTACCACAACTCATAATCATAATCAATTGATTATATTACGGTTCCACAAATGTCATGACATAACCATTCCATCAATACCAATAACCAATCATAGTCTTGTTATAACAGTGTATTTTAATGCACATCGCTTGTCATGACCGCGACACTAATACCCCCCGCTTCGACATATCAACGGCATTGAATAACCACGTTTTAACGTGACAGCGGCATTTTCATCGCTTCAACATATTAGCGGCAAATATTCTTTCCTCGCTATGATATGACAGTGGCAAGTATTCTCTCATCGCTTCAAATGACGGCGGCAAAGCATTAAAATCATCACTCGAGTATAACAACGACTATACATGCTATGCACCAAGCATTCAATACATATATGCAACCACAATAATCCAATATGTATACAAAATACATGATAATCACTAATCATAGTCTTGTTATAACAGTGTATTTTAATGCACATCGCTAGTCATGACCGCGACACTAATACCCCTCGCTTCGACATATCAACGGCAAGTATTCTCTCATCGCTTCAAATGATGGCGACAAAGCATTAAAATCATCACTCAAGTATAATAACGACTATACATGCTATGCACCAAGCATCCAATACATATATGCAACCACAATGCATAATCCATTATGTATACAAAATACATGATAATCATCAATCATAGTCTTGTGATAACAGTGTATTTTAATTCACATCGCTAGTCATGACCACGACACTAATACCCCTCGCTTCTACATATCAGCGGCAAGTATTCTCTCATCGCTTCAAATGACGGCGGCAAAGCATTAAAATCATCACTCGAGTATAACAACGACTATACGTGCTATGCACCAAGCATCCAATATATATATGCAACCACAATGCATAATCCAACATGTATATGCAACCACAATGCATAATCCAACATATATATGCAACCTCAATGCATAATCCAATATGTATACAAAATACATGTTACTGTTTGGCAGCCGTGTCTCTCTAAGTACCTTTCCAAAATATCATGCCCTCGCGATCGATCGGCCATTTCTCTCGATCGATTGCGAGGCAATGAAAATCATGCACCAAAGTTCTGCCTTTCTAGATCGATCGAGATGGCCTTCTCGATCGATCGTCGAGCCTCGTCGATCGATCGGGAATCTCCACCGATTGATCGAGCAAATCATCTTCGCCCAGACCTGGCTCCTGCAACGCGCGATCGATCGAGTGTTTGTCTCGATCGATTGGCGAGCTCTGCAAATCAGAAAATCCACCATTTTTGTACACAAAACCATACCAATCCAAAATCATAAACCAAAAACTTGCCAAAACATGCTCAAAACTTAACAAGAAGGTTTCCTTACCATTGAGCTTCAAATTCCTATCAAGAATCAAGCAAATGCAAGCTTTGAAAATCCCTTCCTCCTCTTCCTCTTGCCAAATCGATTAAGTGGGTTTTTTATTTTGGGGGTGGGGGGGGTGGAAGTTGAGTGAAAAGAATGAATGGTGGGGAGTGAGAAATATGAGGTGGGTATTAGAAGTGTAGGGGTTAAATATAAAATGGTGTCCAGTTAATTAGCACGATGTAGTAAAATATCCCAACATGATATTTTAAGCATTTACTCAATAAAATGCACCATAACAATTATTAGCATGCTTTTTCTACAGCACTAGAACAAAGCCCAATAAATCATGCCAAATCATAATTTCCCCCACTATGCATCTCATATGCACCCTGAAATGTAATACCAGGTCGTGCCCACCGCATAACTATACATTTCACCACTGTAATTAATTTATCACCGTATTAATCATATAAACATAATTAATGGCCCAAATGCACATAATTATTTCATGGATATCACATTCAGTGCATACACCTGAACTTGGGGCGGCCCTTCTCTCTGTCCCCCACCAGCCCGTGGTACAAATTGTGGTCTTTGATGCACTGTACTTTCTGACACATTCCCTCTAGTCTGTTGTCCTCCGGTTTGAGGACAATCTCGTATCATATGTCATGGTCTACCACATCCATAACAAACTGGACCATCAATGTGTGGATAATCGCGTTTCAAGTGTGGTCCTCCACACTTAAAACATTTAAAGCCTCGACTACTGCAACTACTACTGCCTTGGGACTGTCCCTTGGCACCTCGTTCCCCCCTTTCCGAGTATCAAATTTCCTACCACCAAATCTCGAGGAAGTTACACCTCCTCGTGATGCTTTAAACTGATCCCCACTGGGTCTCATACTATCTGATGTAGGTATCTGAGCTTGTCCTACATCCTTGTATGCCTCAATTCCAATCTCTGCCATCTCAGCCCTAGTCAATGCCTCTTCAAACGATGTAGGGTTATTCGAAATAACTCTATCAAACAATTCAGGTCATAGGCCTTTCACAAACTGTCTGATCTTCGCTTTCGTGTTTGCAGCTATATGAGGTACATACCTCAACAAAGTAGAGTACTGCAAAGGATACTCAGATACCTTCATGGTTCCCTGTTTTAGATCACTGAACTCGTCTTCTTTCAACTGCCTAGCAGCAACCGAGAAATAGTGATCAGGAAAGCGGTTTCTACACACATCCCAATGCACAGTCTGTCCCTGAGCTATCAACTCTATCAGTGTCATTTTCCACCAATCATCGCTTTCTTTGCTAATTGGAACTCAGCCAAACGTAATCAGGCTGACTTGGCACACGGAGCAGATACAAAAATCGGTTTAACATGTTCTAACCACTCTTCAGCCTGTTCATCAGATTCTGTACCCTCAAATCGAGGTGGCTGATAATCAGAAACTGAGTCAGTGTCAACTCCCCAGGTAACAACACATGTTTTAACGGCCCTTGGCCTATTGGTGGTGGTGGCACACGCGCCAAACCAACACTAGCATTGCCACTCATGACATCCCCAATGTCATCTTGAGGTAATCTGTCTGCCATCACTGTACATCAAGGGTTAACAACAACATTCAAATATAAAAAGTATGTTCGTATCAACATAACACAGTTATCAACATGCTTTCAAGTGATTAGGCAACTCCCTAAATCACTTCCTCTACCCTGGTTCACCCAGTTCTCGAACCACTGCTCTGATACCACTAATGTGGGGTCCTTGTTACTTAATCCATTATGTAGCAAATCTTTATACACGTGTGAGTAGGATTGAAGTAATAATACACACTGATTAAGAGTTTTACTATGTCAGTTGTTACAACATTTACAAAATCCTAACAAAACCCTGACATAATATACAACACATGTACATCAGAACAACCTAAAGAAGTTCAACTCCTACTCAGTGGTTCAGCTCGCAGCAGAAATCGACTCACAATCACATCCTCCCATGTCTATGAGTCCCTACAGAAACAATCACATAACATGATTATTGATAACCAACCATCTCAGTTCTATATCAATAAAAAAGACATAGTACGATAAATCATCATCGTAAAATCTCAACTGTGACTGTTCTGTATCATGCATCACCAAATGAAAATATGTCATGAAATGTCTCATTCACCATCCTGTTATAACGAAGCACATATGATATTGCTTTTGCGCTCAATATGTCAGTGGAACCTTCTCACATCTTCATATTAGCAGCATCTATCATATATCCAGCTCACACGTTATAACAGTCCAAAGCATATACTCAACAAGAGTATACCTCTCATGCCAACGTATATACTCAACAAGAGTGTACCTCTCATGTCATCAACCTCAATAATCTGAATGTATACCAACATGAATGTGTACTCATATGATTCCAACAATCATATAATGTAATCTGAACATATAGAAGCAACATCACATAAATCAATATTCAATACTCGTAAGTCAACACGTACCTCTCGTGCGACATAAAATATATAACAATTAATAATATATTCATAACACTTATTTGAATCCTGAAAAGGGCTCGAATTCCACCGCTCTGCACTACTGCATTCATTCCTCTTACATTTCTGCAGCAAATTAATGAACAAAACTTAAATGCATGGATTTACTCAAATTTTTATATGTTAAAACCCTCTTCTGTCCTTTCTGTTTTTATGAATAATTCTGTACTTTTAAAAATAAAAAATATATAACTAGGAATGGGCAATCCGCCATTTTTCTTCTCACCAGTGCGGATTTTATGGAGTTGAGATTCTAAGGAAGGTGACGAATTAAACGCTGCTCTATTTGAACAAGACTTAGTTAATGGGTTGAGTTTCGCTCCCTCTCTATATATAGGGTGCCTTCGTTGTTTTTTCTTTGAAATTTCTGTAAAAGGGCTGCAGTTTCTTGGATTTTGGCATCGTAATATTCGTGGGTTTTCGGAGAAAATATATTAGAATTAATCGATAGAATGAAGGGCTTTGGATTCTTGTTTTTGTTCTTGATGGTGATCGGGACAGCTGCTTGCGTTTATCTTGGCTACTCTAGCAAAGAGCGCACCTCCTCAATTCACGGTAAACATAAATCTCAATTACGAATCTTAAATTTGTCAGCAAAGGATTTGTAATTATAATGTGTATTATGTGCATATATTGATAAATTGCATATGGATTCATGTATTAAGCTGGAATTGCTATTTGATTCTAAATTGATAGTTGAGGCATGCATGTTTCTGTAAAAAAAAATATTTCAAATTTTTGGGTGATGTAAAACCAGTAAAAAATATATTTATATTTTTTTTGAGCAAATATATTTATATTTTTAGTACTTTATAATGGACATTGTGGGTGAGGGAGCAACATGTAGCTCTAAAAATTTGGGGTCGTTATTGATAAAAAAGTTTTTTGATCGCTCGTCGTTTAGGAATACTTTTGATAAAATACAATTTACGTGGAATTATATTTGACAAATATTAATTAAAAATAATTTTTTGAGACTATATTGGATTAAATTAATCCTAAAAAAATTGGGACTAAGATTAGAATACCCTTATTAGAATAAGACCAATTTAAAATTTCATCAAAATTATGTGCCAAAATATTTCGTCCAACCCTAGCTCAAAAAAAAAATTATTTACATGTTTATGAATTAGGATTAAGATTAATCAATGCAGGAATGGCCTCAATAAGCAACAAGAATTCAATAAAAAGCAGGAAACTTAAGGTACACTCACTCGTACTCAATCAATTACTACATTGTTTTTCGGACATGTCCAAATTAAACCTCAGTTCCTCCAATAAATAGATGAAATTTGTTGTTTGGCGAATTATGTTCGACCATTACTTCATCCTTTATATATACTAAATACCATGCACGCGTTGTGTATATATACAATATGTTATTTTTATATAATATGTTTATTATTAAAATAAATATTTATAAAAAATATTTTATTTTTTAATAATTTTTGTATCTTTTATTTATTCAAATTATAAAATATAATTTTTTGTGTTTTATTTATTTAAATTATTTATATTTCAAAATTTTCAAGAAAGCTTGTATTTTAATTTTAGATTGGTAGGTTTTGTTTTAGTTGCGATGGTATTCTTAAAATACAAAAAAATGGCATAACATAAAATGATGTCAACAAGTGTTGCTCAACGCCTCGGTCTTCATTAACATAATTAGGTAAAAATTAAAATCTAAATTTCTGAGGACATTAAATCTGATTGCAAAAATCTTTGCCAAGCTCTAACTAAGTATGCCTAATTGTGCAGGAAGAAATCAATCCTTCTAGTGGGCGAGTTAGCTTGAACGACTATAGTCTTACCGATCCAGTTCCGAGTTCAATTGCCTCCATAAGGCCGGGACCGATACAGCACGGCACACCTTTGATGCCATATATCCCGAAACCTTCTCCGCCTCCCGCCGGTCGGAATTAAATTATATCGTTATGTAATCGGTTTCGTAACAATCTGGTCTAGATAACTTATGATGAAGTACTTAGTATACCACCTATTATATGTGTAATTATTATTGAGACATATTCACGTTGAGGTCTTTTAATTGAAGTTTATGAATTGGACATGTTGCATGTTAAAATAGCTAGCTAGACATATTTTGGTTTATTTTATACATATTCTTCAAGCGAAATTGTGGAGTTTTTAGATGGGATTTATGCTCCCGATTCATATATTATAGCGATTTTTAACACGCGGAGCATGCACATATAATTTTTTGTAAAATATTTTTAAATTTTTATATGGTATATAATTACAATATTGATATGTAATTATTGTATATTTTTAGAATTTTAAATATTTAAACTAATATGGTATATTATTAATTAGATGAAATAAATAGGTTTTTTAGAAAATTTGAATAAAATCAAAATATTGGAGGTACTTATTTATATAAGGGTGTTTTAGGAAGAACACTTAAAATATATCAAGAGGTCAATGTAGTTATTATGTACTGCTCTTCTTATGATATATATATATATATATATATACACACCGGTGCACACATTGTGTGGTTATTTCGTCCTTTATTTAATTTTTATCTTGGAACACTATCATAGTATAAATCAATATGATAATTATTATAGAATAAATCAATATGACAATTGTAATTATAAAGATTGTCAAAGGGTAACATGCTAATTATAATATTTCAAGTTATATTGATATTAGTTGTTGGAATCGAAGAGGGGGGTGAATGAGATTCCTTGGCTACTTTAGCGTTTTAAAATGAGTTTGCAAAATAAAAGAGTTTTCGCTTGCGGAAGGCTTAAGTCAATCGATAAATAAAATAAAATAAGAAGTAAACAAATAAATAAATACGTAAAGAAATAAAGCAAATGACAAGGATATTTGTTATAGAAGTTCGGCGATGAATCGCCTACGTCTCCTCTTCCCGGTTAGATAACCTCCAACCGAGGTTCCACTAGAATAAATGATCTTGGTCTTGAGGGCTCCAAGTTAGCCACAACCCAACTCTTCCCGAGTTTCCAAAGCTCTTCCCGAGTACAATACTCTTCACGAGTACACAAAGCTCTTCATGAGCTACCAACACTCATCACGAGTCTTCTTTGCCTTATGGGCTCCAAGGATAGCCAAAACACATGCACCAACTTTACTTGTTGGCGACTTTATAATTTCCAACTTGCTTTGGTGTTGGAGGACCTTTACAATAAACTCAACAAAACACCTTCACGGTGTACTCACACGAAGATAACAAGACTCTAACAAAAAGAATGAATTACAAGCTCCAATACAACAACAATGTATGGAGATTGCAATGCTATTTGAATTTTGAATGATCAAAGCTTTGTAGAAGTTTATAGGCTTGTTTCTTGTCTTCAAAATGCTCCAAAGCATCCATATTTATAATGTAGGAGGCCCCCTAGGCTCCTACTAGCCGTTGCTACACAAAAGGCTGAAATCACTCCAGCATCGCCTCAGCCATCGCCTGAGGCGATCTCCATCGCCGCGCCCCAACGGTCAGTATTTTACACGGATCGCCTCAGGCGATCGGTGGATCGCCTCAGAGGATCAAACGCAAAAATCAAGGCCGTAGCCTCAGCATGTCCAAATCTGTCATCTCGCCTCAAACGAACTCCACATCGCCTACGGCGTTCATCGCATCGCCTCGGGCGATCAGCCCATCGCCTTAAACGATCTCCCCCTGCGCGCATGACCGCGCATGCCTCGGCGTCGCTTCAGTCGAAGTGCTTGGCGATGTCGCACCTGGCTGCCATCGCCTGGGGCGATGGTCACCATCGCCTGGGGCGATCCAGCCCACAACATGCACAATCGATTTTCTTCATTCCAATCCACTTTTCATCACTTAATCTGCACACTAAGTAGATATATTAGTATAACAAATACAAATTTTGTTGATCATCAAAACTCAAAGATAGACCGGGGATTAATTAACGCATTAAATGCAACCATGCGTTTAAGGCTCAACAATCTCCCCCTTTTCGATGATCACAAAACTTGATAAACTTGAATAAGTAATATGCATGAAATGTGACGGCCCGCTCAGACGGGTCACCCGCCGTGTTCAATTGCTTGAACACAAGGCTTCACTCAATTCCAAAATCTTGTTATCACTTTGAATTTATGAACTTATGTCTAGCGGAAACGTTTTAATTCTTATCGGACGTTTGACTTAATAATTTTTACCCGTGACTTTTATTTTAGAAAAAATTGGGCAGAGTCTCCTCTTAAAAATTGTGCCCTGTGATCTACCAGATCACTACAACCACAATAACAAAATCATAAAAACAAAAACTAAACCAAAATAAACTTCAAATATCAATATGCAACTAAAACATAAGTAAATGTTTCATATCCTCAAAATAAAACTTAAACATGCCAACATACTCAAAACTTCATAATAAATCTAAATATCCTCCGCATCGTCTAAGTCTTCAACTCCATCTGTAATATGTCACATTACAGGTAAAGGTAAGTTGCAGCATTTTATAGTAAGCATAATAAACATTTGATAAAAGGTCAAAAACATCATTTTTCATAATGTGGCGAAAAATAATATACTTTCATATCCAAAATAACTTTCACACATATATGGTTTAATCCGAGCAGTTAACGGAACTAAATTTCACAAAACGGAATCATAACAGAAATAACTGCACAGATAACCAATGAAACGTAACAGAAACGAATAACCATATCATATATGTCTTAACATTATAAAATTAATCATTAGACATAGACATGCTGTAATGAAACAAATGCATACTCAATTACGGATGTGACACAATGATATCATTCCAGACTATACCCGCTGGAAGGGTATCGACAGATATTATACCCCCTCTGTCTTCGGGCAAAACGAAATCGTTTCTTTATTCTCGTCGCCAACGAGCCGAAAGTATGCGCGTTTTTATCCTCGTCGCAATGCGAGAGACAACGAAATGAAAATATCCACAGTTCACAAACCTCAAATCGTATTCACCGAATCAAGACAAACATGGCCTTTCAAAATAGTTTTTCACACACAATAAAATGTTATTCAAAATTACATTTTTCAACAAAATACATTTCTTATCAAAATCATATTTCAAAATAATCTTTCATGCTTACTATTCAAAACATTTCAAAATAAACAACAAAATATACTCAAAATAATTTGCGTAAAATTACAACTTCCTTTACGTACCTCAAAGTTTCCTATCAACGATAAATCTACAAACCTCCAAAATCTCCAAGATAATCAAAGATTTCCTATTATCCATTTCAACAATATTAAAATCATATTCAATTAACTTAGTTCTAACACAACCTAACAAAATCCTAACTCTTGTATTATTCAACACCATTTTCGAAATTACCATATCATCTCCTCAATTTACAGCCTAAATCTTAAAAATACAGAATACAATTTTCGAACATATCACCATCTCAATTCTTCAAAAATTCAGTATCATATTCGAAACAACATACCATTTCAGTTCTTCAAAATCAATTAAATATTTTCGGTCCTAAATTCAGAAACCTTCGAAAATATCTTCAATTTCCAGAAAATCCCAACCTTCGAATTTCTTCAAAATTCCAGAAATTTTCGAATTAATTTTTAAAAATTTGTTCTTGACAAATTAAACCCCTAAAACTTCAATTTAAATCCAACTAACCTAAACACAATAATTAAAAATCGAAACAGAAATAAAAAATTGAAAACAGAAAATTTCGAAACTTAAGAAAAAAAAATCGAATTCATACCAATTGATGTCCAAATCCGAATTCCTCTTGATTGCTTGCTACTACTTGGATTTGTTAGTGATTTCCGAAGTCAAAAAGAAAAAATCGACATTTTCGAATCTGAAACTTTCTGTGTTGGAAGCTAGACGGAAATTGTTTGGTTTTCTGATAATAGGCTACTAAATAGCTAATTGATGAGTAGGTGAAAGGGTTGAGAGTTATTGGCTTGATGATGGGAGAAGAAGAGGCGAAAAAAAATTGAATGAATGGATCGAACATTTGAGAAGAAGAAACAGGCGAAGAAGATGAAGTGCACGTCGAAGAGAAAAAGAAACAATTCTGACAAAGTTTTTGAGAATTAAACACTCAATTCTTATTATTATTATTATTTTAAAAAATTATTATTATTATTATTATTATTATTATTATTATTATCAGATATTCTTATTATTTATTTATTATTATTATTATTAATATTATAATTTATAACTTACACAATATTTGGGTCAATAAATTCCTTAAAAATTGAGCCATTACATGAAATGTGAGTACAACACGCTCGTCCCTACGACATCTCACTCAGTCGAGCCATCGGCGGTCCATCATCCCTCGTGTCTGGGCGACGTCGGCACACTCATCGCTACGACATCTCTCAGCCCACTCTCTTCGCCTAGCCATCGGGCTGCTCATCATCCCCAGACACGCATCACAGATACCAATGAAATGATAATAGGTATAGGATCAACATGATGTGATCAATGCATGTGTGTCAATGCATCATGCAATATCATAATCTCATGTGATGCATCTCAATATATCATGTCATCATATATCATGCAGTTTAATGTATCATGTAATCACATACTGCAGTTCAACATGTCATATAGTCACATATGTAGCAAGTAATGACAAGTAAATCATACCCCGGGAACATCACATATCTTTGCCAAACATCGTGATAGAACCGATTTTCTATGTACCTCCACCGAGTCAACAAATATCGATAATTTTCATACTCCTCAAATTGACCTTGGGATATATAGTCACCTGACCAAATATCATTTAAATAGACCAAGACTATCGACATCATTATTATAAAGATCATGTTCCTAGCCTACTCTAAATTTCAGCAACATGCATCCAATGATAGACCCACAATCCTTTCAAAACTTAATCAAATGACATGGGGCCAATTTAGCTTTAAAGCTAACCCAAAATATGACATTTCATATGCTTGACACTTTCCCAAATTCGCTCATTTACCAAAGGCAAATTGGGTCTAAACATTATTTATGCAAAACAGGAGAAATTCTAAATTTCAGATTGACCACTTTTCGTAGAAACTTCATAAATAATTCATACGACATCCAAATGACCTGATTTCAGTGGTAGAATTTAGATAACTCAAAATCCTACGATACTTCTTTTATGAGTTTTAAGCCAATTAGTTCATCTCGAGGTACATTCTTTGTAAAACGTAACAGCCTAAAAACTTGCATGTAGTGCATTTTCCAGATTGAGCACAATGTGGTAAAATTAACATAACTTTTGCATATGAACTCCAAGTTGAGTAACACCAATTCCAAATGTAATCTAACACTGAATACTACGACTCTTATTAGGATATAAAACTTCAAATTCGTAGCCATTTATTTCCAGAAATTCGAGAACACACTGTATGCGACATGCATTCACATGCAGACTCGATTTGAGCACAATATAGTAAAATCATCATAACTTTATCATGTAACTCCAAATTAGCTGCTTTTGGTGCCAATTAAAGCTATGTTAAAATACTACAACGTTTATAAGGGACACCAACTTCATATTCGAAGCTAATCTGTACTTTAAATTCGAAATACCAGACCACAAGTATACGAAAAGCTGCAGAACATTTTGACAGCAAGTTTTCACTACATTTCTCATGTCAAGGCATCAAAATTCGACCCTTAATCCTACATGCAAGTTGATAAAATTCAAAAATGATGTTATACCTTCAATTATCTTCAAGATTTGAAGTTTGATCAACCAACAAAACCGAATCAAGGTCGAACATCCTTCCAAATCTGTAACTATTCAAATTTTAGCTTCAAACTTGAATTTTTCTTGATGGGTTCTTCTTTCCTAACCTTATAGCTTCCAAATCCACCATCGCATGTGACATGCAATCAAAATTGCAAGATGATTTGTGCTAAGAATGGCTGAAATTTCGAACACTAGGAGAGAAGAATGAGTGTTTGTTCAAGAGAGAGAGAGAGAGAGTTGATTTTGCATGTTAAGAAAATAAACAAATCTGAAAATGAGGAAGTAGATGTGGCTTTCCATGTGGAATTTGCATGATTTTTAAATTATTTGATGTATTGTGGAATCCATGTATCAATACCTCACGATCTGCAAGATTAATGGCTCAAAATCATGTATTAAACATGAGTTAATTTAATTAGTGGCATGTGTTCTCTGAGTGTCATGTGATCATGCACATGCTCATGTACTAAAAACATGTTCCACTAGTTTCTTGACTAATCGAAGTCTGGAACACCTTAATCCAAAGTATGTACTTTTAATTATCCGAGTGTGCTTATTCATCGTTAATCCAGATTAATTAGCATCGGGACCTTACAATAGTCCACTCAAAGATGACTGCTACTAGATGGCTAACAATGCATTTGAAGAATCCCATGACAATTGAAACGGGCTCCCTTTCTCTTAATGTTCTTTCTTTCTTAGTTCTTGTACTTCTTTAGCGAGAATGGGGGGGGGCGGGGGTGATTGTTTCTACTACTAGTCCCGTTATAAAAGCTTGGGTTATATGTTACAGAACAAGTATTGACAACCCACAACATTAACATGTTCAATATAGAAGCCCAAAGCAAATTGTTAAAAAAAAAACCATGTCTGAGAAGTTTAAATGTTATCAGATAAGGATAACGTGGGAAGTTAGGAGGTTACTGGGGGGAAAAGAACAGAATAAAAGGGGGAATGTTAGTGGCTAGAAGAGGCAAATTTCCACCTTGAGAAATTGTATACAAGCTTATGCTTGAGACAAGTTTATGCTTGGGGCAAGGATAATTTCATTTTTGAGGGTTCGTGTGTAGTGTGAGTCTTGTATTTCCGAGTCTTGTAATTCCATTGTTTCATTCGATAATACAATTCTTATTCCAACAATTCAAGTGTGTGTTTGCATTCTGTTTGAGTGCGGTTTTGGAATCTAACAATTGGTCCGACCTACCGGATACCTGAAGATATACCCCATGACCACGATGGAAAACAGCAGAGACAAGATTTTTTTCAGGTGTTTCGGCTATACTGCGATGGCAGAATTTATGGGCGAAGATCCCGCGAAATGGATTTTGGAAGCGGCGCGATATTTCGATTTCAACTCTACGCCATGGCAACACAGGATACAAATCACATTCATGTCTATGCAAGATGTCGCTGACATCTGGTTTTGTTTGCTTCTACAATTGTATCCCAACCTCACTTGGGAACACCTCACGTAAGAAATGGTGAAGCGCTTTGGAAAGATGGAAATGAAGCAAGCGATAAAAGAAATTGTCAAGGAGGATTTGGGGGGTCAGAAGTTGGGAGAGCTTGATGAAACCCTTACAGAAGATCCAGACGCAATTGAAGACAAGGGGTTCGGAGAAATTTTGGGCACTAAACCGCCTGAACGATCTCCCACTATAAGTGATAAAAAAGAAGAAGAAACAAAAGAGGTGGAAGCATTGTCTGTGCATAAGATCGAAGGCATTGATGTCAAAGAATCTATACAAAATTTTGGCATCAAGCCCACTGCTATCATGTTGAAGAAAGAGAGGATGATGGGAGGCGATGCTCTTACGTCGTGTTTGCAGGCTGAATGTTGGATGTGGGTTGTTGTTCACATTTCAAGAGATGGCGCCTAGACCCATCGATTAAAGAAAGAAATTTCATCGCATAGTTCGTAGATGACGGCGAAGGAGCTAATCACTCGATAATGTGGTTGTAAGGCTATATATTGGGATGGCGACACTCCCGCATCGTGGCAGAGATGGTGGTGTGTTGGTTTTCACGACAGAGCGCTGGAGATGAAGCAGACATGCTTATGGGCTATAATTAATTCAATAGGGGCTGTGGAGGCCCATAGAAGGAAGAAGTTGGGCTTGCAAAGGAATGGGCCTGGAAATAGATCAACCCACCTTTATGTTAAAATTACAAAATCAGATTTGGGCTCTACTTCGCACAAGCAAAGGCAAATCCACTTAGGCAATTCAGCTCATGGAGTAAGCCAATTCAGCAATGAACATCAAATATCATCTATTAAATCGTTCAAAAAAAAAAAAAATCATCTATTAAAAGTATACACACCAATAAATTTCCAATTTTCCACCAACCAAAAATTAATAAAATAAAAATAAAAACAACGAATTTCCAATATTAATTCCCTAATTCTGCAGCTGCGATGATTCTGTTCAAAAGATTTCCAATTTTGTTGCCAGCGAGAGACGCGATTTCTTGGCAGGGTGTGGGCTTTCAACTTCATCTTCAACACCGGAACCAAATCCCGGCCAGGAATTCGGCAAAGCCGGCAGGTTCAAGTCGAAATCTCTGTGTGTAACAGTGGATCCCACACCCTCTGAAGACGTCACCGCGCTGTTTCCCGCACCAGCCCCGCCTTCATAGTGGCGGCGCTTGTGTCCTCCCAAGGCCTGCCCGGTGGGGAAGCACTTGTGACAAATGGAGCACTCGTGAGTCTTCACTTTACCGCTCAGTACTGTAGCAGAGGTCGTGGAGGCTGTGGCGGCGGAGTTGGAGGTAGTAGAGTGCTCATCCCCGCCGCTAAGCTTGCGGTGGCTGGCCTTGTGGCCACCCAAAGCTTGGTAGGATCCAAAAGCCTTGCTACAAACGGAACACTTGTAAACCAACTTATTCGAGTCCACCACAATTGGAGGCGGTGGAGATCTGGTCTGGATTTGTGAACTCTTATTCATCACCAGTGGGACAGATGCAGTATAAGGCACCGAGGAGGAGGCGGAGGCGTTGCCGCCGCGAGCGAGCATAATAAGACAAAGAGCCAGGTACTCTTCCTCAGTGGGTTCCTGAGTTTCCTCGCTACGTTGGCGCTTGGATCGCTTGCCTTTCGTCCATGAATCAAGATACCTTAAACTGGCGTGATCATTCTCGTATAGAAAAGAGGGCGTAGGAGTAGTAGGCGAGTTCAAAGCTTCAAGCGCCATGCTTACAACTTAATAAAGTAATCAAGAAAAGAAGAAGAAGAGACAACAGATGTTTGATTAATCTTTGTTGTTGAAGAATGGATATGGGAGTGTGGAGTAGTACTGGGTTTTATACAAGGAAGAAGTGTAGTAGAGGTGGGAAATGGGAGAGGAAGTTGCGTGACAAATGTGAGGAAAAGAAGTGGGTTACTCAAGTTTACTAAGAGAAAGCCACCAAAAGTACTAGAGTCTGTGGATTCGAGTACACGTTTGTATAAATTAAGGAATAGAATAAATTTGGTTTAGAGGCCAACTGGGGTAGTTGTGTGGGAGTCAATGGAGTGTGGGGCGGCATAGACTCAGTCTAAGTCAAACCTTCTACGCGCTCACCGCAATGCCAATTCAGTTCCAATTGCATTACACTGATGACGATATCATATACGTTGAATGAGGTTTCTCTGATAAAGTCCATCTTCGACTTTCTTGGATATATTATATGTTATATATGATATGTTTCCTTTTATTTAATGTAAATTTATGCAGTTTTCCTATTTATATTATATGAAATATAACGTACTTGAAATGATAGTCCTTTTTTTATTGTGATATTATGCCACTTTTTTATTTCATTTTAAAATTACATAGAAGATTGACTATGCTAAAATCTCGTAGAAATTTAAAATTTAAGTTGCAGTATCAAGTGCAATAACACTTATGCAAAAAAAAAAGACCACGATATCAAAAATAACATCCAAAATGAATTACAAAGATGAGTGGATTGATTGGGGATGGTAGAATCTGTCGTTGCATGAGGAGAGGATGGAGGAGATTGATGGGAGGAAGAAGATCACACTTGTTTACTAGATTGGGAAAAGAAAGGTGGGGAGGAGGAATCCGGCGACATTACTCGAGTTGCCAATAATTATATTTAGATTAGATTAGCATATATTCAAAAAAAAAAAAATTTATAATTATTGGAAATAGTAGCCTCCATCATAAAATAATTTAATTTGATTCAACAATGTGCACCAGGAAAGCAATTCTTCCAGTTGAATTGTAGCCAGCAGCCAGACGAACCTACGTCGGCTATTGGATTTGTTACTGTCGTCGTAGTATTCATGAACCTACACCAACTGGCTGGATGGTTTGAACCTATATCTTTAATTAATCCAATCTGGACCAAAAACAATACCTCAACAATTTTGCAGTTGTACATACTATTTAAATAATTTTACAATAAATGATTTTGCAATAAATTAAAGTTGCAACGAATTATCCTGTTATTAGGTCAATTAGCCAATTAGTCACTTGTACGCCTTTTTAAATTGGCACAAAATTTGAGAAACATAGAAATTCTAGAATTTTCTTTATACATTGTTTGGAAGTATAATAACCCAATTCAATAATGTTGTAAATATATTATTAAATTTCTTACAAAAAAGATCACGAAGTCCACAATATGCTTAAAATGACCATAATATACCCTGATTGCTAATTGTAATATTAATTTGTGATTAAACTCATAAAATTTTGCTATTGGTTAAGTGGGCTCTGCTTGCTTTTGGGCTAAGCTCACCCAAGACCAGCTATTCACAGGAGTCATTAACAATGTACAATAAGTGAATTTTCAAGGACAAATTTCAAACCGGTACCATTTAGTGAACAATAATCCATCCTAATTTAACAAGAAAATATTAGTTCATCTAGGTTCATTCTTGGTTGAAATGACATCAATAACCCCATGTGGTCCAAGTGGTCAACGTGGTCCAACCAACCTTTTAATTTAATTGCATTCTTACCCTTTGAAACTTGTTTTAAGATCAAAGATGCCTCTGTGTACTATTCATTATCATATTCATCCTATTATTTTTAAACAATAACATTTTATGAACATGAGATGCTCCAGTTTCTGCCATTTCAGGAGAACTCAAGAGCATACTTTTGCAATGGACTCAAGGTTCATATTTAAATCCTTCTAAATTACAATTCAAAACCATTATTCGAAGAACATTAAAAATCATAACATGCCCATCATGCTTCGTATTACAATAAAATTTATAACAAACTGATATATATCATTTTGACCGTAACGGCACCGGGTGAGATGGGTTGCAAAGCCATCAGTCGAAAAATGACTGCCCCTAGACTATTTTACGAATATGACTCATCACCATCCAACTTCAAACCCCTCGGGTGAAGTTAGTCTACAAGTTATCAGACTCCTTCATAAACCGCACATCATAGTATCAATTTGTTTCCTACCTTAAGGCGTAAGATATAACTAGATATAAGAAAGATTTAAAGAAATATGGGAGATAGATGGGCAAACGCCTTTGTTTTATTCTGAAAATACTTATAATATTTATTACATTAACACATCTCCTCCTGGGAGGAGACTAACTTGTTTAGCCTCTCATATGATGAGGCTGGACTCGAAATACGTTTACAAAATGAATTGAAAAACTGAAATATTACAAAGAAAGAAAGAAATTATTACCAAGCTATGTAAATTGATAAGTTTACAGCTTGGAGACTATAATATTTATTTGTGAAAAAACTATGGAGAATTTCTGATGTCCTTAGCTTCTCAATGGCTGGCCTTATATAAGTATGAATCCGGACTTTAAATGCGGATTCCAAACTCTTGTTGAATGTTAAGTGCGCCCATGAGTGCGCCTTTATCTCATGGTCTGGCATCTTTACCTGAGTGTGCCAAACTTTCTCGTGAATGCTGACACTTTTTGTCTTAGTGTGCCATTTCTTTTGTCGGGGAATCGTTACATTATTGGTTTTTGTGGTCCCCAACCTTAGAAAACGTGTCCTCTTGTCACTAAATCTTTTGTATTTTCCTGCTTCCTATCGATCAGGCTTGGGCCATAACCCTTTCCCGAACTCTGGGTCTTTCTTTTCTGGCACGCCTGGTTGTTTTCCCAAGAATTCTCGTCTTTGTTTCGAAGAGTTCTTCGACAAATCCTGTAGTAGTTCATGTCATAGAATTCAGCAAGAATGTTCCATTAGCTGAATTTTGGATGAACTTGAATGAAATTTGACTTTGTCCATTTCGGTTAGACAGATCCAAAGTCCCCATGCTCATCTAGTTGAAGCTTTGTTTTTTGTTATTGCTCCAACTAATACTGGTGAGTCCTCTGGTAACACGGTCTTGATATTTTTCAAGGCGTTACTGTCTGGTCGTCTGAGCTTTATGAAATGAAAAGCTTCCATGAAGCCTTTCTTTGCTGGTTCAGGAGATGTACTGATAAAATATTACTCCAGTACTTCTCCTTTGGTCAAATGTGGATTATTCGGCCATGTCTCGTGGACAGTTCTCTAATCCATTTGGATAGTTTGGAAATTTCAGAGAAATCGTGCAACAGTATAAACCAAAGCAAGAGCTCCAAAATTATACCATTCATGTGCATTGTTTGGATGACTGTCTGGTTTCATCCAAACCCTCGGGTATTTTTCGGATATATCAATAATTATTTCTTCTGGGTTGATACCCAATCTGGCTATCAGTTTCTCCCAAATGCGCTGGTAATCCTGCATATGAGAAGAAACTAAATCCTCGTTAATTTGAACCCTAGAAGTGGCTGTCTGTGGCCTAAGGTTCAACTCTCCCTCTTTTATTCCAGAGGTGCTGGGTTGACTTGAATGTTCAGATTATGATGACAACTGACCTTCAACATTCGCTACAGCTTGTACATCATCAAGGAATACATCATCTGCAGGACCTGTGATAGGGTATATGAATCCCTTGGCTCCGGGTTAGATTAGCCACATTCTCTAAGCACTTTTTTTTGCATCGTTGGAGATGCGATAGGCCCCTTCAAGGCTTCGAAGAAGCGTAATAGATAATATAATATTACATAGAGGCCTATGGCCTATTTGTTCTCAAAATAAAATTCAAGGGAGTATAATGCAATTTACTAAACCATCGAGAGGTATAAGAGTCAAAATAAAATACCAAATTGATTTGAATTTTTTTGAAATTGGACCTATTTGAATAAAAGATTTTGAAAATTGGATTTTTCTATACTATTGTTTTTCCCCAAATTTAAGTGAATTATGTTTCCCAAAAGTGTACCTCCTTGCAATTCTCCCAATTTTCTAATTTAATGGGACCCAAAAATTGGAGAAGGTGATCTAGGGATGGCACCGGAGTGAGCTTGGAACGAGTTTGGTTAAATCCGAGACTCACCCTTCTACAAAAAAAGCCAGACTTGTCATACCCAGCCCGTGAATTCGGCGGGTTCAACCCACCATGCCTGGGAACCAGTTTTGTTTTGTCTTTTTTTTAAAAAAAAATTGTTAGCTAGATTACAATTTTGAAGCACAAAAATTGAGTTTCATAATTGAATTTCATGTTTTTCTTTAGTGAATATTTATAATAAGCCTGTAAACTATATTTAAGCTACCAAATATTTATTAATTTACTATCATTCCCTTCAAAATGTTCAACTTCTTAAATATGAACATATGAATTTTGATATAAAATTAAATAATGTCATGTTATGATTCAACCAAAGAAATGAAATGTATATTCAATATTAAATTTTTAAAAAACATATATATGTATAGCTGGGAGGGTCGGGACAGGTTTGGTCAAATCCGAACCCGCCCCCACTTCAAAAACCAGGTTGAACCGGGTCTACATCCCCAACAATATGAGTTTAATATGGGTCCGTATAAGATCTGAGCCCATTGTCATTCCTAAGGTGATCCAATAACATGGATATAAAAATCCAATGGTAAAGTAAATCATGAATTTATAAAAAGATTTTCTTGTCATGTAACATGCTGATTTTTTCTAGTCAACACCATTCGTTGTTCTTGTTGTATTAGACATTTTATTCTAGGCAAAATACTAGTATTATATATTAATTTACTGAAATAATGAAATAGTGATAAATACTATACTTTGTGGTGTATATATATATATATATATATATATATATATATATATATATTTGTGTAATTTGAATATACATGGATCACACTTAAATGTTGTGAATAGCTCTACAAGTATATAACATAACCTACACAAGTTAGACCTTACCTACCCCCCTTAATAAATTCGACCTGTGGCTATAAATTAGCCACAAGTTAGACCTTACCTACCCCCCTTAATAAATTCGACCTGTGGCTATAAATTAGCCCGAATATAACACAAGTTTGGAGATAAAAAAACTTCGGGATAACCACACCTTGGTGACATCAACACGATCCCATCCCAATGCCATTCCCCTTTCGAACAAGAAAATTTAAGGTCATTTTTTTTTTTAGTGGGGGAGAGGCAAATACTTTTTTCCGCGCTCGACAAGACTCGAACACGAGTTACTCCCAAATGGAAGATGAACTTTAATCATATAGACTAAGCCCACGAACTCAATTTAAGATCACTTTTATAAATAGGATGAAAATTCACGATCGTATAATCAAAAAATCTTAGATTATTATTCTTTTTTTTCCAAAGTCCAAATCTAATGATTCCTTTCATGTACCTATACGAACAAAGTCACACATTGGGACATAGGCGATTTTACGTGGATGCTAGAGGAGTCCTTAAAAATATATATATATATATAATAATATATATATATATATTATATTTTTCCCCATATTTAAACTTTTTGGCAATCTCAATAAAAATTCTACAATTATATTTATCTCAATACAAAAGCTAGATAAAAATTCTACAATTGTATTTATCTCAATATAAAAGCTAGATAGATTGAACCTTGTCGCACACATTATTCCCAATCCCATAATTTTTACACATTATATATACAATAAATTTTTTATAAATTAATAATGTTATGACCATAAAATTTTATTAATTTAGGGAGTTTATTAATCTATCGAGTATTAAATTAATAATATTGAGACTAAGTGGGTGTTCGCAAATGCTTTTACAAACTGCTTATCAGCTTTTCAGATAAAAAATTGAGTGTTTTATTTCCTTGCTTCTGCTATTACTTCTCTAAAAATAAGCAGAAAAAAGCAAAAGTAGAGAAACAGATCATGACATGCTTTTAACTACTTTAAATTGTTTAATGGTAATCTTGTAATTAATTGAAGTTTATTAAGCTATTTTTTTAATTTAATAACAAACACTCCCTGCTTTTTGCTTAAAAATAACTTTTTACAACTTTAAGCAAAAGCAACATAAAAAATGCTTTGAATAACAATTATAAACACATCCTAAGTTGATTTTTATAATATATTATATATAAAAAAAAATAACTTATCCGGTATTACCTCGCTACCTATTTAATTCCCTCCCCATGTATTGCGCAACTAAACCCTCTCCCCTGAAAGTAAACGACGGTATAGTTGTCCAACAAAAGAATTCAGGCAGGGGTAATTCGGCCAAATCGAATTCCTTTTTACCTAACGCTAGCGCCACCATTACTCGAATAGAAACTCAGATGACCTACAGCGCGTCGACAGGCGGAGCAGCCTCGACGGAACCGCAGCCGACGACCGCCGCGTGGGTGGCTTCAGTTAATGCTGATTCTACAGACGATCGGATCCAGCGGATCTCCTCATCCATTCGGGTCATACCTGACTTCCCTAAGCCAGGTGATGCTCTTGCATTTGTTGAATCTTTGAATGTTTGAATATCGCTGCAGTTGTTGAGTGTGGATTGAACTAATTTGTTTTGTTATATATATATGGTAGGGATTTTGTTTCAGGATATAACTACGCTGCTCCTTGATCCAAAGGCGTTTAAGGATACGATCGATTTGTTTGTTGAGAGGTATGAAGACAAAAATATCAACGTCATTGCAGGTGATTTATCCTCTCTTTAGAATATTCCTGTTGCTATTTGACTAAAAATTTCCCTATTTTTTGCTATTTTTATTGAAATATGTTGCGTAATTATTTGCTGCAATTTTCGATCCTTTTGGCGTTGTTAGAATGGATTGCGTTGCTCTTTGAGATTATGCATCTTTAGTTGATCAAAATAATTTGTTTCTCGAGTCTTTTAAAATGTCCCGTGAAACTGATATGCATTGTCACGAAAAGAAGCAACTTAAGAAATTGATTATCGGATAAACCTAAAGCTGATTGCTGGATATTTGGATGAGTACTCCTTAGTGCATCAGTGTTCGCTGTTTTCCGATAGTAATATGAAGTTGTTCATGATGATCTGAATTTTTAACCAAATTTTTTCAGTTCGTTATAATGCATTCATAACATAATTAGTTTTGAATTTTGATCTTACAGTGATTCTTAAATTTGTTACAGGTGTTGAGGCAAGAGGTTTTATATTTGGTCCTCCAATCGCATTGGCTATAGGCGCAAAATTCGTTCCTATAAGAAAGCCTAAGAAACTTCCTGGTAAAATTTTTCTACTGATATCTTTATGATTCAACAAATGAATTCGTTGGTCATCATAGATTAGGTGCATAAGATGTTATGACTTGCATGATAAGTTGCTTTGTACAAAACAATGTAAGAATAACAAAAAGGTGGTACATTCTATCTCGATTGCATTTGTGCCATTTAGTGCATGAGATGATTTGAAAAGTAAATTTTTTTGCGTGGATATAAGTGTATAGAGCATAAGATTTCTCAACTTGATGCTGTATTCATTGCTGGGTCATGCTTTAACGCAAATGAACAAATATCTTGGATGTCAATGAAATTATTTTCTCACTTGCGCAAGCTTTTGGATTTTTAAATTTTTTAAAGTTAGGGGAAACTATAAATACTACCTGAAGCATTTCTAGTTGTGGAATTAAGCTTTCTGATTGTAAAAAAAGGCTCACTTTTTAGCCCAAGTGAAGCTATTTGGTTCTTAGGTTTTAAAATAAGAATTTGCAAGGTGGCATGAAAATGTATGGAGATAAAATGCGGTCAACACAACAAA
The DNA here is from genome assembly GCA_907163345.1 of Haberlea rhodopensis. Lineage (NCBI taxonomy): Eukaryota > Viridiplantae > Streptophyta > Magnoliopsida > Lamiales > Gesneriaceae > Haberlea > Haberlea rhodopensis. The sequence goes on from CAJQUN010000450.1 coordinate 48,919, forward strand.
AGTAATAATCTTAGAATACAGTAATTATATTCATTATAATGTCTGCTGCTGAAAAACCTTGGCTTTATTGAACATTTTGAACTTGGAGAGTTTAAGTGACAGCTATAAACACATTCTGGCATTCTTCTAGTTATTCTGGCATGTTCTATGCTGTCAAACTTCTGGCGTTAAGTTTGCCTTTTTCTTCTTTGTCACGTTGAGTAATCAGTGTCCTTACTTCACACAATTATTGTCATCCTTATATTTTCTTAAATTTCATAGGTATCATTTTACTTTGGTAACCTTGTGTAAGGTAGTTTATATTGCGTTAAAGTTTCTTTTTCAGATATTGGTCATTGTGCTACTTTTGTCTTTTTAGCATAGTTTTATCAGTTCGACATGAGCAAATTTTTGTTTAGTGATGTGTGTTCCCCCGAATAACCTAATCTTTATTATCCTATTAGGGGAGGTGATATCAGAAGAATACTCTTTGGAGTATGGAACTGACAAAATTGAGATGCATGTTGGAGCTGTACAACCTGGAGAACGTGCAGTTGTGTAGATGATCTCATTGCAACAGGGGGGACCTTAAATGCTGCAGTTCGTCTTCTTGGTATAGCCCCATTTACTCTACTGGAGTTTTAGTTTAGCTTTATTTCATTGATTTCCTCTTTCTCAATGCGACGATAGAAAAACAATCGACAAATAAAGTCGGGTGCTATATGGTTCAAGATCATTGGAAAATGAAGAAAAGTATCATATGATAACTTAACTGGTATAAAATGGAAACAATTCATGCCGTGGTAGATATTCTGAAAGAGATTTTCTTGTTTATAGGAAAGACGATCAGCTTTTCTTTTCTTTTTATTGTGTAGTCTGGCCTCAGAGGTGATGAATATGAATGAAGTATAGTAGAACTCATGGAGTAATCTATGGACATTTGTTGCTTTTATCCGTCTGTTTTAATGTGTCCAGCAAGGTAAAAACGGCTTGTGAAAAAATATAAAACTAAAAGTCATGTGTAATACCAGTGTTATATGAAAATGCTTAATGTTTAAGCTCTCTTTTTTTTCTTATTGCAGAGCGTGTTGGTGCTCATGTGGTTGAGTGTGCTTGTGTTATAGAATTGCCAGAATTGAAGGTATGAAACTAGATCAATCTACTTCATAGACATTTCCTGGAAAAAAATTGGTCCCGTGAGTTTTGCTAATGCCTAGCATAGTCCCAACTCTAGATACTTGTCTCTGTAGCAAGAAAAACAATGACTATGAACATGCATGGATATCCCTAGCGGTGAAATCATGTCAGTGTAGTGGTGTACAATTGAACTTTTGTATCATCTGTCTATATTAACAAGTTTCATTACACTCAAAGTACATGATAAACTTGATTATGCGGATTAAACTTAAATACGAGCAGCCTCCTTGATTGTGTCAAACTGATATGCTTAGTCTTCAAAATATCTGTATGATATAATTAAGCAAGAGGCACCTAAAGTACCAACCTTTGGTCTGTTTGATTAGCTCTTTTACTTTCTAAACTGCATATTCTTGTACTATATCAATAGATATTTCTTGATGTGCTCAACTTTTGTTGAAATTTTTTTTTTTCCAATTTCTAAAATACTACTCACTATACTATAAGTATGAAACTTTAAATTTATATTATATTAGTATATATCTTGACATGCTTATTTATTTCCTAAAATACTACTTACTCTTCATAATGATGGAAGTCATTAAATTTTGGTAGACAAAAATGCTGAATGTTCTAATAAATTATTTATATTTACACAAAACATATGTACTACTTCTAGTCTTTGTTACATGCTAATGGGCTATCACATGCTGAAACCAGACTTCTTTTGTAGTTCATTCTGATACCACATTGTGGCTTAGAATCCAAGGTTATATTCTTAACTTCATCTTATTTATTAGTGAACATGGGGGAGACATTTTCTCCCCTTGCAGAAATATTGACAGAACATATTACCTTGACCATCCTTGAAGATCTATATATTTGCAACTTCAAATGCACAGTTGCATACGCAGAGTACACATGGGCACAACTAAAAAGCGAGCACGAATATAGCCAACACTAAATGGGGGCATATTAGAAGGTCTGGGTCAATTTTGAATGGTTTTTGTTAAGGCAACAATAATGATAAAATGAGCTTAAATTGCCGCAGAAGTCAATAGTGGTTGGGCATTATGTAGCATGGTTCTAAGGTGGTGTTCATGAGAGGGGAGAGTAAGATGGAAGTCAATATATGAGGAATGCTATTAGAAATTGGAGACTGGATTGAAAGTTGGAAGATCTATGATGTAGTTCACTTTTCACATTGAGAAAGAAAGATTTTAGTTAATATGCTTTCCTACAAACCATTTGAATTTTTCCTCCAAGACGAATGTTTGCTTCGTCAATGGCCCAAGATCAACGTTTTTGGAAAAGAGAATTCTTAGGCGAAGTCTTTAAATGCTGAACTTTGGCGCGATTAGACAGGGCTTTATTAGGAAAACGAACACATTGATTGACATCTTCTGCTTTCTTCCCCTGAAGATTCAATTACATATGCAAACAATTGCTTTTTTTTCTGCGTGGGTTTTCTTTTCTTTCAAAATAGGATGAAACTCCAGTTGATACTAACCACGTGACCATTAAGGTCTAAGGTCCAAGTACGTGTTTTTTATTTTATTCTTGAATTCAATTCGTGCAAAGGTTAATCTTGGTATTTGCTCAATAAAAATGTCTGTCTGTGACTGTGTCACGTGTCCTTGTATGTTACTCTGTATTATCCATTCTTTATATTTGCTTTAGCACCATCAATTTTGAAATATTTAATTACAGCATAGCTAAATTGTGGCTGACTTATTTCCCTTCATTACAGGGTCGTGATAAGCTAGGAGACAAGTCGTTGTTTGTTCTTGTAAGCTAGACCAGATGCAATACAACCGTGGAACACCAATTGTACAAGGTATTCCAAAAATAATTATGGCATGTGGCATTCATCTCTGAGTAGTATTAATTTGTGATTTTCTCTTTGTAACCGGATATTAATACTAAGGCTTGCGATCTATCGATCTTGTATTGTTGCCAATTATTAATACAAAAACCATGTCAAATTTGTGATGTTTTGGGGAAGATTAATCTCTGCATATCCATGAATGCGCACAACTCAATCGTTTGAATGTTTGTATCGATGAGATCTATGGGGCAGAAAGGTGTTGCATCTACTCATCTGATTACCAAATTTTGTGTTGTATTTTTCTAAAATAATTTAATCTACTTGATTTAAATAGTAGGCCAGACCAAGATTTGAAAATCCAGTTCAAGTTTAACAACTGATGGTTGCGATTCTGGTGAAAGGTATAGATCTAGATTCGAATTTGGATATGGTTCTATTTTGATTTTTGACAATTTCAATTTGATTCTGGTTCTGTTATTGATTCAAATTGATTGAATCAAAACTTATGTGTTTAAATTACAACAGTATATTTTGTTCTTTTTTTTAAGAAATACAAATAAGATTTGAACTTGCTAATAAAATTCACTTAATTTAAATTGTATTAATTAAGCTGTTTGTGTGTGCTCGACATGTTAAGATTTGAGATGGATTTATGGTTCGGACTGTAGTTCCACATGTTTTATGAATAGAAATTGAATAATAAATTCGTAGGATTCTGTTTTTAGAACCAAATTATAAAATTATTGGTTCAGGGTTTTTTTGTGAGAGGTTTTAATTATGAGTCATAGTTTTTTGTTTTTTTTTGTGGAACAACCATACATTATATTAATAACCACCGTGTACAATAAAAAACAACCAAAAGCTGAAATATAAAAAGTTACACATGGCAAATAAAAGTAGAGGCACAATTGCGAACAGGGCCGAGAACCATCCCTGGAAAGGGTAACTAAAGGAGCCATATGCCATCGAAGTAGGCATGCGCAACCGCTAACTTGAAATGGCAACCAATGAAGGTCACAAGAAGGTCGAAGGATGGAACTGCCTTCCATGAGCTCTGAAGGAATTAAAGGGGATAAGCAGGAGACACTTTTTGATAACAGACACAAAACGTATGAGCTCCCGTATCCAGAATCCGCTATCTGAGATAGATGACCAAAATAAGACGTCTTGGGCCTGAAACCACAAATGTCATCAATCGATACATTTCCAAGCCCAGTCAACGATGAAGCACGACCGCTACCAAGCCACCACCAAACTGACCCTAAAGGAAAACCAGGCCACAAAAGCTGATCCCTAGCAATACTAATGCTTAGAGTCCAAAAGTGGTCCCAACCAGCACACAAACAAAGGGGCAATCGATCCATGTAAGTGGGAAACAAAATTGAACGAAAGTCAAGGGATCCAAGAGTAATTCACCATGTAATAACATTACAAGATAGAAACATACAATACAGATAAATAGGATATATAATAGACAAAAATGGAGTAAGCTCACAAAATCAGAATTGTGAGCAAAGGAACGCTCGGGTGACGCTCAACCGTCGAGCATTCCAGAAAAGCCAACTCATAGTGGAAGGCGGGATTGCTGCGCAACAACTGCCCAGAACAACCCCATCGAGAAATGGGCCACCACAGCAAAACCAGCCGGACCATCTCCTACGGAATCCACCCCAACACCAAGACTGCAACCAAATCAAGCACCTATGCCATCCGAAGTAAAAGAAAGACCACCTCCCCCACCCTCCAAGCCACCACCACAGCCGCCCGCACTCAAGGCACAACGAAAACTCATCCCACCCTCCAACCTCCCGTAGCGGAAATCGACGGCAGAGAGACCACCACCCCCTACCGAACCCCGCCCCACTTACGATTGTGAGGGAAAATTCAGTTAATCAAATAAATGTTGTGATGAGGCATGTGCACTATACATTAAATAATGTATCTTGTTTACATAGGTTGTGATCGATCACGTGCTGTTTAATTTTTTTTAATTAAAGCATTAAACATAATATTCATAATTTTTTTTGTTCATTTCTTATTCATTGATAATTGTTTAAATCAAACTTACAATATATTATTACAAATAAGAGTTACAACAATAAATTGAAAGAAATAACATACTCATAATTGATAAGTATTGTTTTAGCGCACACTTCTTCTTCTTCGGAATGATGAATTTCGAATTCATCTACTGCTCCATGGTAGCGTTTATCGCGTACGCGCAAATTAATCCTATCAAGTTAATAAAAGTAAGTATGTAGTATCGTGAGTAAGGATTGATGCCATGAGTAAGATATATCTCTGTGTTAACTTATGCAAAATAAAGTAAAAAGATGGATTTTAAAATCAATTAAATTACTACTATGATGCAAAATCTGGAAAAAAAAAACTATGAACTAAACTAATATGCAAGATTAAACTGATATGAATTAAATTATGAGAAAATAGCGATTATTGGCTTTCAGACGACTTTACAATTGAGGTTTACTATATCGATCATCGATCTTCATATATAATTCAATTTTCATATGAATATTCATCGTGGGCCATTCAATCCAATAATCAAAGCTCTATCTCACCTTACGTTTAGTTAAGTAGCACAAGTATTCTAGTTTAACATTTATCAAACAATCAATCGAAATACAAGCGATTAAAATTTAAATCGATGATAGCATAAAAACAAGTGAGATCGATGAAGCTAAACAACATAATCCAATCGTCTATGTTTAATTTAGTCAATCGTTTTTCCTAAGAATTTAACAAACTCACAATAGGAAATTTATTAATCCCAGTTGCTTCAAAATTAGAGGGATCAAACGATTCCGTATTTGATATCTAATTTAGCGTTAGATTGCATAAACAATAATTAGGTGATCAATCTAGCAATCAAACACCACAATCATAACAATAAAATTAGGAAAAAAACAATTGATACTCAATGAAAATCAACAATTAAAAACTTAATCTCACGAGAATCGTAAACTCCAATTTATCGTCTTCCTTAACCAAGAATCACAAGAAGTTTAGCTACTCATAACTAAATAAAAAACAATAAAATCTGACATAAAAATATAAGGAAAAGTATTGACAATCTATAAGGATCGCCGCTTGTTGAGGTCGTCACTCCCGCCTTCGCCTTGATCTTCATAGCTGCCTTTAAACTATTAAATAAAATTCGAAAACTATATTCTAAGGTCTAAGGTCTGATGATTCCATGATATGAGGCTCAAATCTCCAGTTATAGGGGTGGATGCTGATAAGATAGGTAAAAATCTTCCAAGCATGGTAAAAATCGAGTTTCCTAAAATTTCAGGATTCTGCTGGCGATCGATCGCGAATGGCTGGCGATCGATCGCGAAATCCTTTTTTTTTCTTCAAACTTCGTCTCTTAGAATCGATCGGGGATAATCTGACGATCGATTGCCGCGTCTTCAATTTTGTTGGTTCAGCTACGCTCGCCTGCGATTGTTCGATGCTTTTGTGGCGATGAATCTCAGTCAAAATCATTTTATGCATTTCTTGATCTACTTTGATCCATTTTCATCTTCAATGTATTCCTTGGTCCTTATTCACCATTATTATCTCGATTTCTTCGATTCCACCTACATTCATACAATAATTCGATTAGATAGCATATGCATCAAATTAACTATTAAAATATACCCAATCACAGAGAATTAAATATACTAGATGTGTCTGTCTATTTATAGTTACATCACTCCATCTCTTCTATCCTTACATTCGGCTTCAAATCAATCATTGAGTAATGTAAGCATGCATACTGAATTAGCAGCAAAACTACTTCCATAGTCTCCAATATTCGGCCACATGTTGAGAAGATCGATTCCAATGCAACGCTTGATTCTTGTACTGCAAACACGTCTCTAGCTATTGAAGCTAAGATGAAATATTTTCTTGCATTTACCTTCTACAATTGTAATATATCGAAGTGGTCTTTTGTTCGAAATTCTTGATTGAGAAAAAATTGCAACTCATTCGACGAGCTAGAAAAGAGTCCTCGTCCCTTAAGTTTTTTCGTCCGAGACTCCTAAGCAAATTTATCCCTCCGCCTTTTGAATGATCTTTGTCTTCTTATTCAACATCCCTTTGTTGCGGTTCTCCTCCGACCTGTTCACTGTAATAAAATCGAAACATATTTTGGAGAGACTGCAATATTGAAGTCTTTTGATCGTCAACTTTTTTCTCCAAAAATTATGAATTATACTCAAAAAATGTGTCAAACGACACTAATTCTTGACTAGGATCTAACAATGTTGCAATGTCGTGTGGTATTTTTTCTCAATATTTTTTAAATTTAGTCTTCATTGAAGTAACAAAAAAATACATATCCTCATCATCTCTAAATTCTATAAATTTCCAGAACATGTTAAATATTAATGGAAGAAAATAAATAGAGGAAGGATAAGAAACATTGGAGAAACGTTCAGTTGCTTCTTCAAAAGTACCTAACAATGATACACAATTACTAATAAACTTCCAATCACCATCATCCAAATATATACTTTCATCAGAATCATTTGAATTATAAAATGAAGTTAAAAGTTCTTTATAAGGTAACATAGAATTCAACATATTGTACAGTGAATTTTAACGAGTTTCTATTGGTGATAGAAAAAGATGATGCTTCAAATCATTAGATATACATGTTTGTTTCCAATCACGTTTAATAAGATTCGTGCATAACCATTTAGCACACTATTTCATTTTCTCAATACTTGGTTATTCAGAGTCATGATAACCAACTTTCATAGCCAAATTAATAACATGACATGCATATCTACATGAAAAATATATCATCAAACATTGGTTCAAATAAATTTTTAAATCACGCATCTCAGAGTTGTTATTCGAGACGTTGTCTAAGGTGATTGAAAATATTTTATCTTGAATTTCACAAGTTCTACAAACATTTACTCTATATTTAGCAATGATATATCCAGTATGTGCGTAATCTAATTCATCTAAAGATAAAATCATTTTTTTATATACCAATTTTTATCAATTCAATGACAAATCACGACAAAAAATGAATACATTTTAACATTTGTCCAAATATCGGTTGTCAAACTTACCATAAACGATAAATTCGAAAGATGCTCAATCAAGATAGTTCTATATTCAAGAAACATTTCATACAATTTCTCGAGATATTGCCCTTCAGAACGCAATCAATGTAACTCAGAATAACTCATCATAAATGTAAAGTAATTGCAATTAAAAACCCATCTATATATGTATGGAAAGTTGATATTCCAATCATAACCTTTAAGCCATCATGGATTGAATTAGGACATGTCTCTCCATATTTATCAAGAGATACATTATATAAAATAACACTAACATCGACCAAAAAAGAGAAATGATGGACAACCCAGGGCTAGCCTGATGGTTTGTCACTTGACTCCCTTCGTGTTGACGAGGGATCGAGTCTCCACTCCCACAAATTGTAGTTGTAATAGTGATCAAAATAAAAACAGAGAGAGGATGTAATGAATAATTTTTGAAATATTACATCTTCAGATATTTATCTTACACAAAAAAAATATTTTGGCATTTAAAGGCACACTATAAAAAATATACATAATTTGCAACAACACACGAAAAAGTTTCATTGCAACCACAATTTTTCCCTTTATCGAGTATATGATAACGTGCATTTAATTTAGTTTTTATCAAGTTTTGATTCATACAAATTATACTGCAAGCTTCAATCATTAAAGTTTTCCAACATTTATTCTAAATAGTTATAACCTTCCCATAAAAGAAATAAATAAATAAAATTTAATTTCACTATATCATAACTTTAGTCTATATTTATATTTTATCACGAAATATCTTTTATAAATAAAAGAAGTGTTATATTCTACGTATATAATACGTGTGTTTTGTTAAAGAATACTAATAATAGTAATAATAATAATAATAATAATAATAGGAGTCGTATATTACTTGCACTATATGTCAACTATTAAAAAAATGATTCTTTAATTTATTGTCTTTCCCTCACAACTGAAACTCCAATTTGTCGGCCACCAACTTCTTGAAAAAACAGTATATATATATATATATAAAAGAAATTATGAATGAGTCAAAACATGAAGAATTTAAAATCGAAAATAAAAGAATGAATAATTCAAAGGATAAAATTCAACCCTTAAATATATACAAATTTAATTAAGAAAAGTCACCCCAAATTTTAGACTAATTTTTCTTTCTGATACTTCGCATCATTTATAATCAAGAAGGACAATTAAATGAACATATGGTAATAAAATATATTTAAATAAGCCTAATTAATTTCTACATAAAAAAATATAAAATTCGGATTAGACCTCTAAATTCGACGGGGTTGGAAATTTGATGCGTGGCTATGTTATGGTGAATGCATCCTAAGGATCAAACATGTAAGAGAGTTGTCATGTACTGAGAATTTATAAGCTATCTTAGCTCTTTATAAGATACATTGTTACTTCACTCATTACCAACTGGTTTTGAGTTGGAACCCCATGTATTCTTAAGATGGTATCAGACCCAAGTTATTCATGTAATTGACTATTCCGCTCGTATGCTCACGGTCACCCGCATCATCAATCTAAATGTTTGATTTATATAATGTCACACGTGAGACGATGTGTTGCGAGTTGTCCCATATTGAGAATCTGTAAGCTATCTTTATAAAATACAAGAATTACTCCACTCATTACCAATTGGTTTTAAATTGGTACTAATGTATTCTTTAGAACACATAACATATATAATTTAGATTTATTGTCAATTATCATGCACAATATATCCCATTAATCTGTAATTTTATCTCCAAGATCTCAATATTTTAGTTATGATATTATCTGATTATCAAATTATTTAAGAAAAAATAATTTATTTTCAGACAACAAACTCTAAATAAATATCGTATGTACGTGTTCTATTAATTCTTAATGGTAAATAAATGTTTGACTTCTGAATTATTCCTCCAGTTAGACGTAGTTATGTTATAAAGGTCAAACCTTAAGGACATAAAAAATTAATTGTAAGTTCAAATTTATTTTCGTGAATATTGTTAATTTCCGTGGCTCAATTCTTTTGCTAATCTTGCATAGCTAAATGAGTTGTTAATATGAACGAAAAAAATACTAAATTTATATTTTAAATACAATATATATTCCCACCTCGCTAAATAAAATTGCGTCCATTAAAAATTATAGACTTTGTTACCTCAATTTTTGGTTCGATCTGGTAACAATGAATGAATATGAATTTACAATATGTTTTACAAGAATGGGGAAAGAAAGCCCCATTTCCCTCTCTGGCCGCGTCCCCCCTTTAAACCTAATGTTCCACTAATCTCCATCAATTTCCTCATGGGCCATTATTTGGGCCTCCTACTAGTTAAATAATTGGGAATGGGCAATGGGCCCGAAAGCGGGCCCAGGTAATGGGCCAAGATAAATGAGCCATTGTATCTTGTCAGATTGGGTCGAGCCCATAGAATCCGGGTCCAAACCGCACCGGGACAATTATCGGGGTATCATGAGTATCCCCCTCTAGTCGAGCTAGAGTAGCGCTGTATCGACTCCAACTGGTTAGGTGAGGACCCGGATCGGTAGTCCTTTAAATGCCAAACCACGATGTGACCCTTCGCCATGCCGAGTTCCCAAGTCATGCTGTCGGTAGAGCCATGACAGTTCGAATGCCGATCCTTGATAAAGTAGGCGACTCGTAGAACCCATACGAGTAACTAGTGTAATCATAAAACTGAGCTCCGGTCAATAAGAGCAGGTTGGACTGGGCTGTAGGAATCCGAACTGAAGCGACTATAATCGAGAATCCGAGCTGACAAAGGTGATCGGGAGCCCCGAGGTGATAAAACTGAGCTGAGAAGAAAATAAGCATACATCCTAACTCCAGGAATAAGAAATATTCCGAGCAGATAAGACACAGACTATGTTTATCTTGGTTGAGCCGACCTGAGCAAATAAAGCTCGCCCGACACGAGCTCCAGAGATGATAAAATAAGTGTAAGAATGATCGCCCAACCTGAGCTCCTGAGAAATACACATCCGACCTGATATAAACAAATATTACTTGCCCGACCTGATATGAGATATTCACAAGCACACTACGCTTGCCCGACCCAGTCTAAGCTCCGAAGATGAAATATATATGAGCTAATAATATTGGTCCGAGCTGAGCTGAACTCCACACGATAGATAAGAGCAAATAATGCTCGCCTGAACTCCATAATCAATAAATCTTAGCTCAGTTCCATAGCAGATAAACCTGTCGAACTCCAGAGCTAATAAACGTGTGGACATCCAGAGTTAATAAATATGTCGTGCTGGGCAAACAGAATACAGCTGAACGCCAAAAATGATCCATGGACAGCTAATAAATCCGAGCTATTATCTGTGCAGGGCTGACCTGCAATAACAACTGTTATCTGGGCAGGGCTGACCTGTCTGAATTTCAACATAAACTGAGCATATAAGTCTCCCCCGACCTGAGCTCTAGATATAATAAACATGAACAGACAACACTCTCCCGTCCTGAGCTCCAGAATTAATAAACCGAGCCCATACATCTGAATTGGCAGAGTGACTTGAGCTCTTGAGATGATACAATGCTGAGCAAATAAAGCTCGTCTCATCTGATCCCAGAGAATAAATATAAGTAGACAAGACATGTCCGGTCTGGACTCCAGATAATAAATATGAGCGAATGATTCCCGTCTGATTCGAACTCCGGGGCAGACTATCCAATAAAATCGTGCCTGGGCGGAACTTAATTTTCCAAGTCAAGGCTGACCTCAACTTTCATAGTAGACAGGGCGGACCTTAACTTTCATAGTAGCCAGGGCGGACCATTAGCTTTCGTAGTAGCCAGGGCGGACCATTAGCTTTCATAGTAGCCAGGGCGGATCATTAGCTTTCATAGTAGTCAGGGCGGACCTTAACTTTCATAGTAGCCAGGGCAGACCATTAGCTTTCATAGTAGCCAGGGCGGACCATTAGCTTTCATAGTAGCCAGGGCGGACCATTAGCTTTCATAGTAGCCAGGGCGGACCATTAGCTTTCATAGTAGTCAGGGCGGACCATGACATATCTCCTCATCTCGTGTGCCTAGGCTGACCATGGCCACACATGTCTGGGCGGACCATGACATATCTCATCATCTCGTGTGCCTGGGCTGACCATGACCACACATGTCTGGGCGGACCATGACATATCTCCTCATCTCAACTCCAACATTCACGCACCACTCCCGAACCTCCATACCACTACACCACATCCGAATAAGTTAATCAAAAATCCGGATCAAATAAAGATCACAAGCTGATGAATAAGGCCTTACTGCGAGATCGCATGCCCGAGCTTGCTTTTGTCTTGAGAGAATACTACACTGCAGAGGTCAAAAAATTGAAGTCCGAGGAAACAGATGATTTTTTTTTTCTTTTATGTTAAACAATCCTTCGTAAAGCACTAGGAGGTTAAGATAATAGCGTGTAAAAGTTGCGTAAAGACTAAGTTGCAGGGCATGGGCCTCTTCTAAGGTCTGTTCTCAGTTGAAAGCATAGCACCAAGTGTATATTACTAAAATATATTTTTAACTTCTTCTCGAAATAGTTGCATAAATTAGCAGCAACTTTGAATAAACTAAGGTGAATAAACCCAATAGTATGTATAAAATATATAATATAATAATGTCCAGCCATTGCATGTACGAACGAACTGTCTCCAGTTTACCTTTATATAAATTTTAATGCATCATTATGGATAAGCATATAATATAAAGGTGAAGACTTATCTTTTGAAGTGGTCGAGCATAGAAGAGCTTCACCTGACCCTTCTTTTTCATGGGGCTTGCACCACGCCTAAATCTTGTATGTGCGCCTCGGCCACTATCAGCGTGTAGATGCAAACCAGTCCAAGAGATTTGGAAGATAGCCAAGGAGACGTCTTCCACCTTACTCACAACAGATGATATGAAGATTAGCAGATCATACACCACCGCCAAAAATCACACCGCCATAGCTATTGCCAGCCTCGATGCAACCCATCAACGGGCAAAACAGCCCCGCCGCACAGCCCACAAAACCGCGCCATTGCCGAAGAGGAGAGCACAGCTGCGGCAGACTTGGAAAATCGGCACAATGTACAGAAATTCTTGAATCTTCTCTCCTTTTTCGGAACCCTATCATCCTTCACCTCAAGCACTAACCAGTGAACTCGACCCATATTGCTCAAGCATCTCGTAAAATATCTCTATTCACCATTTTTATATCCTTCTCTCCCTTCTATCATTAAACCTAGGTGAAGGTTCCTACATCTCCCACAAGCAATATCATCTCCCCTCTCCTACGCCATACTGATTCCAACCGTGATCGATAGATGCCACTTGTCCGAGGATGACCAGCAATTACGGCAGTAGCGAGCCGAGCTCGTATATCCTCTACTGGCCCGTCCTCTGTTCCTCCATTCACCACTCGATGCATTGAGTGTAGCCAAACCGCACACGATCTCCATCATGACTGGTTTCTCTCAAACCAAAGCCTATGCTGCTCTGATGTAATCTAAGCCCCTTATCTCAATTCCGAGCTCTTCCATTTATTGAGTTCGAAGAAACGTGAGATAGACAAAAAAGAACTGAATAATACAGCCACACCAGAGCATGAAAGCGTGCAAGAAAGGGATAAATTTCAATGAAGATAGTGATGCATGTCAGCCGCCCTAAAAAACGCATCGCGGCCGCCGCTGCGCGAGCATCAGCCCAAGGCAGCCGCCACACCCCCCCCCCCCCAGTTATTCGGCGGCCCAAAGTTGCGCCGCACATGCTGTCCAACGTCGTCCAGAACCATGCACACCTCACTCCAAACCATCCTCGCAGAGCCCACAACACAGCTCCACAGCTGAACGGCAGCCACAAGTCTGTCGCCCAACCAAATTTGGATTCTTGAAAAACCCAAGAAACTCATCTTCCCAAAAAATGCCCTGTTTCTCTGGTTTTTCCTCTATAGAAGGCGATGAAACCCTAGAAATCGAAGTGCCGAGGGCCCGAGAGGAAGAGGTCGGAACTCGGAAGAGGGCTTTTTTTCTTCTTTTTCTCAGACGATTATTTTCGTCTCTCAGCATCAACATCTTAGCTCGATTTTCCCATAGACGACGCCAATTGTTACCTCAATTTTTGGTTCGATCTGGTAACAATGAATGAATATGAATTTACAATATGTTTTACAAGAATGGGGAAAGAAAGCCCCCTTTCCCTCTCTGGCCGCGTCCCCCCTTTAAACCTAATGTTCCACTAATCTCCATCAATTTCCTCATGGGCCATTATTTGAGCCTCTTACTAGTTAAATAATTGGGAATGGGCAATGGGCCCAAAAGCGGGCCCAGGTAATGGGCCAAGATAAATGAGCCATTGTATCTTGTCAGATTGGGTCGAGCCCATAGAATCCGGGTCCGAACCGCACCGGGACAATTATCGGGGTATCAGACTTAAATAAATAGTGCTTTTGAACAAGAAATTATATTTAAACTGTTGACGAATTCTATGTCTTTAATTTCTTGAAGAGTGTCTATTCAACTGATATAAAAGTGTAAGTGACAATTTATCATATATGATATCGCTAATATGTATGTAAACCCATGTGTTTTGTAAATAAATAATGTGGTTTGAAAATAGACAGTTTACCCTTTGTGGTTTTCAAAATAAACATTTTATCCCCAATGGTTTGCAAAATATAAAACATTGCCTCTTCTATGGAGGAAGTGCTTTGGACATATTCACGAACCACAATGATAAACTGTTATTTTCAAAACACAGGGGGTAAAAGCCTAACCACTGGATTGTAAAATTGTTTATTTTCAAATCACAGAGGTGTAAACTGCCTAACCACATTAAGATTCGTTGCCAAAAACTCGATATAAAAACTAGTTTGAAAACATAAACCTCTATCTGTTTAATAATATCGGGCTCGTTTGGTACACCTGATTAGGCATGATTATGGAAGAATTATCTCATTAGTCACGATTGGTTGGTTTTTATATAAACCACTCATTTCCTAAGGGCCCGTGAAAAAGAGTGATTAAAGCATGAAAGTAAACTCATTTCCCCCCTCGTATTACAAATACATCACTGATGATAAAGTTGAAATAGCCAAAATGCCCAAACCCCAGCCATCAGCCACCTTCTTATCATTCTTCGATTCCCATATCATTTTCTTCGAGGAACCCATTTCCTACATAACCCATCTTCAATATTTCTAGAATTCTGAATTTGAGAGCCGACAATCCTTCAAGTTTCAGCTCTTCAGTTGAGTTGGATAACGATGCTCGTTGAAGCTACATAGTATTTGTTAAAGGAGACTTTAGGATTGAAAAAGTTCATTTTGGATGTAATTGAGGTGTGAAATTATTTACTTGTAATCCTAGCCATCAATTTTCTTGGAAGATTATGGAAAGAATTATTTGGAATATGGTAATATGAAACTCACGATTTCTTTGAAGTCGAAGGAAGAACTTTTGGAAGCTGATGGGAGAGAGGTGAAACATCAAGGAAAAAACGCGGGGACGTCAGTTATTTATTTGGGTTAAGAAGGGTATTTTGAGATTTATACACACATGTCCTTATATTTATCATGCTCCTAAAAAACATGCCAAACAAAATGTTATTTTCTCATAATATCTAACTCATTACATATTCACTGTCATTATCACTTTATTATATAATCATTCAATAATCTCATCATTCAAACCAACAGTTTCTCCAACGTGGGATTACTGGAATACGTATCTATAGTTTTTTTCAAAAAAAAATTTTGTATTACATTTTATTATTTTATCAAAGGTCAAAGGCAGCCATTATCAAATGTTAGTGATTAATTAAGACGTGATTGCTCGGGGATTGTTAAATATATTGATATTAATGTTATTGTTTCTATTTAATACTTTCCACAAATTTAGACTAAAGAATTCTCTTCTGTTTTCATACTGGATAAAAAATCAAATAGGTATCTTTATTTTATTTTATTTTCCTTTTTTGTGAGCCCTTGATCAACAATTAATATATCTTTTGCTGACTATTAGTTTAGTATAAATAGAACAACCATTTTTGAGTTACAAGATATATTTCTACATATTAAACGTAAAGATTAAAAGAAAAATATATGCATCTATCATTCCATCATTTTGTTTCAAGTTTGAGTAAACCTTTTGTGGTAAAAGTAATTTGTGGTTTGAAGTGCTTCTATCACAAGTTATATTGTTGTATTTTGGGAACGAATTGTCTCCAAAATCGTAAACATCGTCTGCTTGACAATATCATTTTAAGGACAAAAAGTTCAATTCTCACATACTATCAGACCATTTGTTTCCTTAGCTTTTATTACCCAAAGATACACGTCCATAAAACTATATCTACAATTCGAAATCTAACTTAATTTAAAACAATATTGGAGCTAGGAAGTAAGTACATACGAGGCATTGTGTCATGGATCTTAGTTGGCTAGCTTTGTGTTGGGTGTATGGGTTTGGTAGGTCGATGACATTCAAGATTAGCTGTCATTCTTCCCATCTACATTATATATATATACATATATATATATATATATATATATATATATACACAATATTATTTATTTTTTCCCGACAATACCAAAGAAAACCCTTAAACTAATGGTGCAAAGCCGTCCGAAACCCTCAGAAAATTCGAAGACAGAGGAACAATATCTGATTTTCCAGTTAGGGTTGTAATAAAATTGTGTAGATTTTATTCTCACTTTTCATTTGTTAATAAATATTGAATATGAACACATTGAGTTTGATTTGGTATTCTGTTTTGCTATTGAGATCGTGCAATGGGCGGTGCACACTTCTCCATCTTAAATGAAATTTCCTTGGATGGCCACTGAATTTCATTAGAGTACATAAGGCAAAACTGACGTGGTTTTGACATCAAGATTAAAATTTTTGTTAATATTAAAAACTTTTTTGTAAATTATGAAAAAAAAAGATCTATCTATAAAACTTCAATATATATATATATATATACACACACGCACATATTTAAGCATCATCAGCTTTTGGTTAAATGGAAAATGCTTGGTTGTACTACTAGCATCAGGGTTAATATCACGTATTTGATATTCATGAGTTGCAAGGTAATGCAGTTATTAAAAGATAGATTTTTATCGAGCATAATAGTCTCTATTGGAAGAAGGACCAAAATATTGGTATTTCGGCTGCTCTATTGTTTATAAATTTGCGTTGTCACCATTATTACCCATATAACTTGCGGAAGGGAAAACCACTATGTATATTACGACATAAAAAAATTAATCTAATTAATATAATTTTATTAAAGTTCGATGTAATATTTCAAGAAGATTATTCTCTTGATTATATTTAAGCTTTTAATGAAATATTAAACAGGCTAACTTTTTTAAGTTCTGGGATTAAAAAAATATCCGGATATAAATATATTTTAAAATATGAAAGAATTATTTAATAGTGATACAATACATCTATTATGTATTCGTCCCATTAACTTTTTTGAAAGAAAAATTAAAAATAAAGAATTATAATTTCAAATATATCATAATTTAGTAGATGAATGATTTGAAGTAATATATTATCATGCTTATAATTAATTCCACGTCTGCCAATTCTCAAATACATTTTTTTTCTTCTTCTCTTTATCCATAATTCCCAATTTCACCAAACCACACGATCTTATAAATTAACATTGTTATTAAATTAAATTATTTTTAAGTCACAGTAAATAATTTGACCTTAGACAGATATACTTAGTTTTTTTTTTATTTCTCATCAAATTTGCAAATTTTGGTTTTCTCGTGGGATATTGCAAATTATGATGAGATTATAAGGATAGATCTAATATAATGAACTTAAAATGTTTATCATGCTTAATTAATTACCTGAGAAAAATTTACTATTGATATTAAAGTAACAGTAAAAAATAATTTAATCATGTAATATAAGATATTATCTTAATCTTAAGTTTATAAAATGTACAAGTGGTAAAAGAGGTAAGGTATTATTAGAGGTGGTAAACCTGTCGAGCCGCACGAGTGACACAGCCTGTTTAGCTACAGTAATGTGCAGTGCCAGACACGACCGATAACCCTGGCCCGTGCTGGACCACGGATGTAGGCTCACAGACCGTTGGCACAACCTTTTAATTTTTTTTAAAAAAATAGTGGCGATCAATCAACACTTACCAACCGTTCGATCGTCAAAGCATGATCTTTTAAAAAAAGAATTGGGCATATGATGATCTATTGGTGTACTGGCATTTACCAGCCGATCGATCGCCGAAGACAACTGTTACATTTTTTACCGTTATATGCTAGGGCGATCGATTGACAACCATGTGTTGATCGATCGCCCTAGCATGATCGGTCAAAAATATGACCGTTTGAAATTATTATAACCGTTTGAAATTATTTTTTTAGTTTAAGTTTTTTTTATTGTTATAAAAATGGAATGTTGGTTTGTATTTGCTCACAATTTGCTTTCTCACAATACTGAGCATTTGTTTTCTCAATCTCTATGCTCTCTATACTCTAAGCTCTGTATATTAATTTGTAAGCAAGAAGAAAGAAGTTCGGCTAAATACTTGGCAATATAAGACACAAGGCTAGAAGCAAAATATTTGGTAACATTTATTTTTGTTGTATTGATATAGTTTAGATAACTCCGTGTTTACATAATGCCTGATTCACCTTCTAATTTGAATTATGCTGATGAAATTGATCTAGGCCTGAAGAAGTAATATAAGGTTGGGCCACAAGAGCAAATTTTAAAAAATTACACTACTAAAAAAATATTTTTTTTTAAAACAGGTAGGGCTGGAGCCCCACCCAAATTAAATGTGGCTCTATCTCTGGTGACAACCATTAAACAAGGCCTATGTCAGTACCATTTACTGGTTATTTTGTTTTTCAACCAACAATGGACTAATGACATCAGTTATACAGAATTAGGACCAAACCGTTATTGTTAACTATATAATAATGTTTCACAAATGGATCAATAAAGAAATAAAGTCAATCTTTTCTTCCATTTTTAAATTCTTCCTTAGCCACTATAAATATGTAGCTGAATTGTTGGTATTTCCAAGCCTACATCAACATTCAACTGCACAAAGTTTTATTCAAAAACTAACAAAGAAACCCTCCAAATTCCCGCAAAATGGAGTCATTTGGAGCTTTTCTTGATTCTGATTCTTTGCCTCATTCAAATGTCAGCAATGTTTTCTCCGATCATGTTCAAATCCCATCAAGCTTTTTGGCTGAAAACATGGCTAAAATGGATGAGAGTATATTTTTTACTTCTGACACTGATTTTAATTGTGTTCCACAAGAAAGTGGCGACTGCAGTGAATTTGAGTGCAGTGCCTTTTTACTCGATCATGGCTATGAAAATTTCCATGCTAATGGTGTCCATTTTCTTCATGATAAATCCATGGAATTTTATCCGATGGATTGCGAAATCGATAACTTAATTGTGCCGGTTTTTCCTGATGATATGATGGAAGGGATTCTCCAACTGAGAAATGCAGAAGAAATCCAGGCTACTGTAACGGGCGATTCTTGCAAAGAAATGCAGCTCAAGAGGAAGTATGAAACATCAAGCATTCAGATTGATCAGGATAAGGAATACCAACTCCAATCGCCAGAGGATAAATCTGAGGATAATCTATTATCCCAAAGTCCTAAGAAAAAATCTTGGGTTTCAAAACATGTGAGTAATAAGAAAGATTTTCCATTGAACATATCTTTTACAACTATGTTTTGCATATTTCTTGTTCCATATACCTGATTCCATGGATTAATTGAGATTCTTGATAACGACGCAGCAAATTAAGAGGAAAGAGAACTTGAAAAAGAACAAGAAAGTGATCCCAATTAGCAGTACTGATATTGAGGAAGAGAACATCAATAATGCTGTACCAAATGGACAAAGTTCAAGCAGTTTCAGCTCTGAGGCTGTTTCTAATGCTTCTCAAGAACAGGATGGAGGGTCGAACTCGGAATTGAAAAACTCGAAAGGGAAAGCGAAAGCTAACCGAGGATCGGCAACTGATCCTCAAAGCCTTTATGCAAGGGTAACCATAAAAAAACACTTGAACTTTCAAGATTTTAAGGCCTAGTTAAATTTGTTATGGAAGTGCACTAATTTTACATGATCCCTTTATGTGATTCTCAGAGAAGAAGAGAAAGAATTAATGAAAGATTGAGACTCTTGCAAAATCTTGTCCCAAATGGAACAAAGGTACATATTATCATAAACAACTATAACTTTTTTTCAAAAAGTATATAGTTTTATAAAGTTTATACGACGGCGGATAAGCAATGACGGTATCTGGGGAATAAGCATCGGCTATGTCCGCCTTCGCGGATCACCATATAAATTTAATATTGCAATGGTGTTGAGTTAGGTCGATATTAGCACAATGCTCGAGGAGGCCGTTCACTACGTGAAATTTTTGCAGCTTCAAATCAAGGTATATAATCCGTATATTCTCCTAAATTAAGAGAAAACAAATCAAAATTTTATTTTATATTATTCTGAAAATTCAAATTTAACACCCAAAAATCCTTGATTCGCTTTGATCATTTGTCAAGGTTCTTTACGAAGTGAAAAAACTAAGTTAATGTTGAATGGTTTGCAGTTGCTAACCTCGGATGAGTTATGGATGTATGCTCCAATTGCTTGCAATGGAATGGACATCGGCCTCTATGACAACATTTCTCCAAATCTATTGTCTTAAGGGGCTCCTCACTTCTATGCTTAAGGCCTTTTATTGCTGATCTTTTGTTCAAAGGCAAAGCTAAATGCTGACATGTGACTAAATGAGGCAATTCAAATTTCGATTTTGAGGATTGATCTTTGTTTTGTATATAAACAAAATATTATACCGTATTGGGTTGTTGGGAACTCGTGCCAAATCATTTGAATTACCAAAGAAACCCAGTCTTTACTAATAAAAATTGTTGAAATCTTTACATACTTAACGCTGAACATTGTTTTAGTATGTTATTGTCAGAGTAATCATTGTTGCTGTCAGAGCAATTTTCATGAATTTAAAATGAAAATTGTTCTGATAGCAACAATAATTGCTCTGACAATATTCTAACACCTTTTTATCATTCTAGCTTGTTGAACTGGTCAGACTGATTGATTATACATCCAGGTAGATTTTCTAGTTGATTAAGTTTGGGTAGGAGAATAATCATATATTATTTATTTAGTGAATTTTATATTAATTACTTTTCTGCCTTGGTTCAATTTTCCTTTTTTTCTTATCACCATATACACCAATTAAAAATCCCACCACACTTAATTTTTTTATACGCAAGTGACTAACTATATATTTTCAAACCACTGCAAATTGATTGTCCATTGAGTAGAAAATCATCAAAAATTTTGACCTCCAACATCCTAGCAACAAACTTTTTTTTCTTTGTGCATGTCGCAACAACTGGTGGTATCACAAGCCACTTTAGATCCAACGAGCAACAAATCACCCACCTAACATCATATCCTCGGCCCACACCAATGTTGTTTTTCAACCATGAGTGACACTACAGAGTCCACAACTCAAGCTCCACCATTAGTTTCTTCTCATATCTCCACTGTGTCCAACTCCACCCACTTGATATCTATCGATGTTGTAGCACAATTACCCCCTCAAACTTAATTCTACCAACTAGACATCTTGGCGAGCTCAATTCGTCTCACTCTTTCGGTTACAATCTTCTTCGCTTCATAGATGGAATCAACCCTCCCACCAAATCAACAATAATTATCTAATAACCTTATCGAGCCCTCCTGATTGTATTATCTGGCAACATAAAGATCAACTCATATTGCATGCCATCCTCGCATCTGTCTCTGAAAGTTTTATTTCACTCATCTCTTCTGCCACCACCAGCCACGAAGCCTGGTCTCGATTGACCCGCCTTTCTGCCAATCGTTCCAACCAACGAATTATCCATTTAAAGACAAATCTTGCCGACACGAGTTGTGGTGACAAACCAGTTGCAGAATTTCTAAAAAAACATCAAATCTATCACCGAAGAACTAGCAGTTACCGGCGCTCCCCAAAGTGATGTAGATATTCTTATTTACTGCCTTAATGGCCTTGGACCAGCCTACAAGGAAGTCGTCGCATCAGTGAAAAATTGAGAGACAATGATATCCTTTGAAAATTTATGTTGAGCCTTAACCACATCGTTGGATGTAATGCTTATTTAAAATCTCCAAATTATTTATAAGTTTTGTTGATCATCAAAACTCATTAATAATTTGGAGATTAAATAAGCATTAAACCCAACAATATGTTTAAGACTCAACATTCTCCAAGTGACTCCTATTTGAATTTTCCCACGAACGGACCAATTGGGTCTTTATCCCAACATAAAATATTGTTCCTACATTATTTTTCACATATTGAACACTTATTTGGTCGTGCCTTAATATCATCTCTTCTTGTCCAAGCTCAATATCATTCTAGATAAATTCACCGCTTGTCCTAAGAATATGCAAATATCATTGTGTAACTTGAGTCATTTTCCATTAGTCTTCCGAACCAAAATTTCAATATAAGCATGTACACTAAGTAGACGCATTAGTACAACAAATGCAAGTTTTGTTGATCATAAAAAATCTACAGACAACATTCTAGAACTTCCAAACCAACCCATACATAATTTGGAGATTACATAAACATTAAAACCAACAATGCGTTTCCCTTTTTTATGATCACAAAACTTGATAAACTTGTAAATGAATATGCATGCAATAAGACAAATGATTGAAGCATTCATAATCACAATGAATTAAATTGCACATATAAAGTTCTTAAGCCATATTCCTATAATCTAATGTTGAACCTACAAACAATTGAAGCATTCATAATCACAATGAATTAAATTGCACATTGCATATTCAAAGTGAACTAAAATCAAATAATAAATTTAGTCTCATGCAATGTTTAAATTAGTTTAAGACATGCTATCATTAAGTATGAAAATTTAACTTATAAAGCATGCAATCTCATGATCAATTAACTAGAAGTTAAACTTAAGCATAGAGGCATGTAATCAATTTAATTGAAGGTGAATGAACTAAACTAAGTTCGTCTAAGCAATTAATCACATATATGTTTCACACAATTAATGATCTTAAACAAATTGAAATATGGTAAATACAAAAAGATCATATAATAAAATTATCTTACCTAAGTCAAAGCTTTCTAAACATCAATTTTGTCAACTCATTGCTATGACACCAAACTCAGCATGCTCATGATCAAGCATAACAAATTAGAGCTCATGTTGAAACAATCAAAATTGTTTAGGACAAAAGGAAAATTTAAACACATTAAACATACTTTGATCAAAAAGCATAAAACAATTATGGCATCATGAAGAAACTTTTTAAAGCTCATGGCAAAGTCTCAAACAGTATATAACATGGTTTCACAAGACTAAGCCTACAAATTAACATGCTCATGGTGCCAAATTTCTCAACTCATCAATATATAGATAAAGTTTTAAACAAACTTTATAACCACAATTATTTGAGCATTTGCATATTTTAACCATAGTGAATCAAGCATATAAAACAAGCATTTAAACAAATTTAAATATGGAATCATGTAAACAAAATCCATTATTATAAGAAGATAAAACTTAGTAAACATTCAAGCATAAACTTGTGCAATAATAAAACTGAGCATATAATCAAGTCATATCATGTTTAAGCATTCAACAAGAACTCAATTCACAAAACTCAAGCATATAAATCCATACGTATGATTATACAACTTCTTACACATTTAAGAATATAAGGCTATACAAATATGCACATGCTAAAAGGAAATGTCATACACTATAAATGAATGTTGAGCTACACAATTTATTGGTCTAAATTAATTTGTGTCAATCAAATTTTGTAGTTGCTCTTTTAAATTCATATGGAAAATATAACAGCTACCCCTAAATATTACATCATAGTCAAATGCACTTAAAACTCAATCACATCAAAATCTCCTCCAAAGTAATTGAACATCACCACAAAATCACGATATACAATTCAAGGAACATTAACAAAGAAAAGAACTAATTATAATCTACCATGCTTTAAATAAATCCTATATAAATAAGAACTTTTTCACTTTTTTTTTTGCTATCGATAAATTGCCATAGATCGAAAGTGAGTCCAGGCTTAGTGCTTCCACCTACCCGGCAGTCGTTACCTGCTGTTCACCACTCCCCACTTCTTGCCTATTTTGTTAGCACGACTCCTCTATAAAGTTTCATTCAAGTCGTTAGTCGCACATAAAGTAAAGCAATTAATTTTGAGATACTTTTGACATGTGAACTACTTCCTATTCGATTGCTTTAACAAAAGCCCTCTTACTAAATCCAATCGATCGATATTGGATTGACCCTTGTTACATATCAGAAGAGCGCATACCGATTGAAAAGAAAGGAAGCGACATAGTACAACAGATTCACCGAAGAGCTGCTATAGATGAGAAAGAGCACAAGAGCTACGAATATGATCACTTGGAGATATGTGCTTCTCCAAAGAAAGGAAGAACTCCTAGGCAAAAAGTGTACCCGCAGTAACTCGAGGAGGCACCCTCCATTCACGTTTCGTTCCCATATGCATCGGCTTATTCTAAATCGACATATTCAGGCTCTCACCAAAAAGGGACTCTTTACAAAAGTAGTGTCCTAGAAAGAGTCGTTTTTACTAAGCATATGACGAAGGAAGTGCCGACGGAGTTCCAGTATTTCCAGTTTCTGCTCTTCCTTCGATAAGAACATTTTTCTGTAAACTACATATACACGGTAGTTAACCTGTAAGAATGATAAAAGCCAAAGGGCTATTATATGGGTGATTCGTAGAATTAAGGAAGGTATTTGACTTTCATTTCTACCCCTTTAACAACCTCAGTACGTATTTTCTTTCATTTTGAAAAGGGCTATGCCAGTACTGCTTCTTGCGCTCAAGTGTCTCTTTGACTGTTTCAGGCCGAATTGCTAGGTGACAAGAGTAAATTCGTATCATCGTATATCTCGAGCATCCTCTATTGTGGTGCATTTGATAGTTTTCATTGATGTGCTAGTCCCTTCATCATCTACCACTCTGTAGTTCCTAAACAAGCTTATGATAGAAGGCTCTTTGGTACCCATTTTATCTTTGAGTCATTGTTGGTTAGTAATAATGGGAGACTTTGGAATCCACTTTCCACCTCTTGCTTGGTTGGTATTGATTTTTGACAAAACTACATTTGTTTCTAACAAGTGGCTCTGATACCTCTTGTTGGAACCTAAGATGGGGTGAATTAGGTTTCTTAGCTACTTTAATGATTTTAAAGTGATTTTGAAAATAGTTGAGTTTGCGTTGCGGAAGACTTCAAGTCAATCGATCAATTACAATAAGAAGAATAATGAAAAGCGTTAAGTAAATAAAAGCAATAAATGACACAAGGATATGTTATAGAAGTTCGGCGATGAATCACCTACGTCTCCTATTCCCAGTTTTAAAACATTTAACCGAGGTTCCAGTAGAATACTTCGATCTTGGCCTTGAGGGCTCCAGGTTAGCCACAAACAAACTCTTCACAAGTCACACACTCTTCACGAGTCTTCTTGGCCTTAAGGACTCCAAGGATATCCACAAACAAACTCTTCACAAGTCACACACTCTTCACGAGTCTTCTTGGCCTTAAGGACTCCAAGGATATCCGCAAACAAACTCTTCACAAGTCACACATTCTTCATGTGTCTTCTTGGCCTTAAGGGCTCCAAGGGTAGCCACAAACATGCACCAACTTCACTTGTTGATGACATACAATTTACAACTTGCGTCTGTGTTGAAGGACCTTATCACGTTTCACAACTCATGAGCTGCAACAAATAACACCTTCACTGTGTAACCAAATGAAGAATACACGCTCTCACACAAGAAATGAGTTACAAACTCTCAATACAACACAAATGTATTAAGTTTGCAATGATAGATTGAATTTGATTGAACAAAGCTTTCATGTATTGTATCCTCTTGTTTCTTGTCTTCAACTTGAGCTAATTATCCATATTTATAGAGTAGGAGGCTCTCAATGGTAATACTAGCCTTTTATAGACGTTCTCAACATTTAAGGCCAAAAACGCTCCACCATCGCCTGAAACTATCTCCAATCGCCTCAGCCCAACGATCAAAAAATTCAAACATGGCACAGATAGCCTCGGGCGATCGCCCACATCGCCTCAGATGATCGCCACCAAAAATACGGGCCTTGAGGTGAGCTTGACATTGGCTGGGGCGAAGTTTACATCGCCTGGAGCAATCATGCATCGCCTGGACAAATTTCAACAATCTCAAACTATGAACTTTTCGACCTTAAGCTTGTTTTTGGGAAAAGTGGTGAACTTCAAAGTCGTATCCCTTCCTATTGTCTACGCGTAGACACCAAAATAATTCCATTAAGGTATGAAACAGATATGCTCAAAATGTTCCAGCTGCTCCAACCTTGCTTCAAGCTGAATGCAATCTACACTTGCTGTGAGTTTTTATGCCATTTTTCTCCATAATGCAATCCGAATTGGACTGAATTTTGAGTTGGATTTCCAGCCTTTTAAAATCACCTCATTTGGATCACCAAGCTGTGAGATATCATCAAAACACTACACTGCGCTCCAAGTGACTCCTATTTGAATTTTCCCAAGAGCGGACATTGGTCCGTGGGTCTTCATCCCAACATAAAAATTGTTCCTACATCACTTTTCACATATTGAACACTTATTTTGGTTGTGCCTTGATATCATCCCTTCTTGTCCAAGCTTAATATCATTCTAGATAAAATTCACCGCTCGTCTTAAGAATACACAAATGTCATTGAGTAACTTGGGTCCTTTCCATTGGTCTTCCCAACCAAAATTTCAATCTAACCTCGTACACTAAGTGTTAAATTTAATCTTCAAACAACTCAGTCCATTTCGGATTGCATCATGGAGAAAAATGGCATACAAGTCACAGCAAGGGCAGATTGCATTCAGCTTGAAGCAAGGTCGGATAAGCTGGAGTATTTTTGCATATCTCTCATACCTTAATGGAATTCGATGATTTTAGTATCTACACATAGAAACGAGAAAGGGCTACAACTTTGATGTTTACCACTTTTCCCAAAAACGAGCTTAAGGTGGTCGAAAAATGCAAAGTTTGAGATTGTTGAAATCTGTCCAGGCAATGTAAACTTTACCCCAGGCGATGTCAAGCTTGCCCCATGACCCTATTTTTTTGTGGTGATTGCCTGAGGCGATGTGGACAATCGCCCAAGGCGATCTGTGCCATGTTTGAATTTTTGGACCGTTGTGCTGAGGCGGTTGGAGATAGTTTCAGGCAATGTTGGACCATTTTTGGCATTATATGTTGCTAACGGCTATAAAATGCTAGTATGACCCTTGGGAGCTCCTACTCTATAAATATGGACAATTGGCTCAAGTTGAAGATAAGAAACAAGATGATACAATAGAAGAAAGATTTGTTCAATCAAATTCAATCTAGCATTGCAAACTTCATATCTTTGTGTTGTATTGAGAGTTTGTAATTCATTCCTTATGTGAGAGCTTGTGTTCTTCATTTGGTAACACCGTGAATGTGTTATTTGTTGCAGCTCAGTAGTTGTGAATCGTTGTAAGGTCCTCCAACACCGACGCATGTTGGAAATTGTATATGTCATCAACAAGTGAAGTTGATGCATGTTTGTGGCTACCCTTGGAGCCCTTAAGGCCAAGAAGACTCATGAAGAGTGTGTGACCCGTGAAGAGTTTGTTTGTGGCTATCTTTGGAGCCCTTAAGGCCAAGAAGACTCGTGAAGAGAGTGTGACTCGTGAAGAGTTTGTTTGTGGCTAACTTGGAGCTCTCAAGGCTAAGATCGAAGTGTTCTAGTGGAACCTCAGTTAAATGTTTTATAACCAGGAAGATGATACGTATGTGATTCATCGCCGAACTTCTATAACATATCCTTGTGTCATTTCATGCTTTTATTTAGTTTATGCTTTTCATTATTGTTTCTTACTGTTCATTGATCGATTGACTTGAAGTCTTCCGCAGTGCAAACTCGACTATTTACAAAATAACTTTATAATCGCTAAAGTAGCCAAGGAACCTAATTTGCCCCCTTGTTGACTCCAACAATTTATATGAGCAACTTGTCGATCATGAACTCTTCCTGAAATGAGACCAACCCTCCCCTGACTTGTCTCAAATATGGACAAAACAACAAGACACGGCGTGCCAACCTGAATCAGTTCCCGCGGACATCCAGCACGTCAAATACAATCGCAAGTCCCTCATAACTACAGAATCTCTCACCAATCCAAGTCCAGACCTCTTATATGTCAATTTTGTAATAGAAAGAGCCATAATGCACATCAATGCTACCAGCTATTTCCTCGAAATCTCCCAGAACCAGCAGCTAATCATACTTCCAAATACACACCAACTCTGCTGCTACACACCATGTCAGATAGGATCTCTCCAATTTGTCTCTCCACCAAAATTATGAGGGTCCGGATAGTGCAGTAATTGGTAATGGTTCAGGTTTGGTTATTTCTCACACTGGCTCAACTGATATTACTACATCTAAAGCCACATTCTCAATATCTAATATTTGTGTATTCCCACTATGAAAAAAAATTTAATATCAATATCCCGATTTTGAAATCTAACAACACATCTATTGAATTTTTCCCCACTTCCTTTGTTGTCAAGGATTTACGAATAGAAACTCACCTTCTTCGCGTCCAGAACAAGCATGATCTCTATGAATGGCCTTGTATTGTGGAATCAACCATCTCTCCACAACCTTCATCCTCTGCCTTGTTTGAAATAAAAGCATCCCAACAAGTTTGGCACAACCGTCATGGTCATCCCTCCAACCGCATTATGAATCAACTAGCTTCCTCAAAGTTCACTTCATATGTTCTCAAAACTTTCACCTACCTTTATTGTGAGTGGTGTCAATGTCACAAAAGTCATCGTCTTCCATTTGGTGTGTCTTCATTGGTGTGTCTTCAACAAAAGACGAGGACCTTTAGATCTTATCTACTCTGATGTTTGGGGATCATCCCCAGTACATTCACTTGATGGATTCAACTATTATGTAATTTTTGTGGATCATTTTACAAAATACACATGGTTGTATCTATTATTTAATAAATTTGAAGTTTCATCTGTCTTTACTCGCTTTAAATCTGTTCTAGAAAATATTTTAAAGCCTCTATTGTCACCATTTATTCCGACGGAGGATGTGAATATCAAGCACTTAAAAAAATCTTTGAAACACATGACATTCAACATTTGAGAACTCCTCCGTATACAACCCAACACAACGGCTCTGCCGAAAGACATCATCGTCAAGTTGTTGAAATATGACTCATCTTACTTCATAATGCATCCATGCCATTATCTCTATGGTCCTACGCTTTCCAAACTGCCTCAGATTTTATAAACTGTCTCCCCACCATATCTTAAACATCAAATCACCCTTTGAAAAACTGTTTAACTCTTTAATAAACTATTCCAACTTTGTGTGTTTGGTTGCCTTGGTTTCCCATGGTTAAAACCATACACACATCACAAACTTGAACGCAACTCAAAGCCATGCAATTTCCTTGGATAATCTAGAAATCAAAATGCATACCAATGTATGACATGTCATCCAAAAAATTATTCCAATTCATAAAACATCAATTTCCATCTAAAAGCATGACCAACTCAATGCTTACAATCTCACCACACTTATTGACAATTGGTCATCTATGTCTCCATCACTGTGTGCTCTAACACCCTGTCATTTTATCGTTCCAGCATCTCACATACCTCCAAAATTAAGGAACCGGATCGGACCCGATTCTGGGTCGATCCGGTCCGAACCGGTTTTTGTTTTTTGATTTTTTTTAAAAAAAATTTGAATTTGTTTTTTTGATGTTGTAAATGTTTCCCCAATATTCATCACAAATTCTATATATTTCTTCTTCATTTCATAATATAGATGCATACAAATAATTGTAAAGAGATGGCAATTGAAAATCTAAATAAAAAATAATACTATTTACCACTCTTCATAATTGATAAGTATTTTTTTGGCGTTCTCTTCTTCATGCTCGTCATAATGATTTACGAATTAGTCAACCGCCACATCTCTTCTCTTCTTACATTCTGCTTCAAACCAATCTTTAAGTAACTTGAGTATGCATAACGAATCAGCAGATAGACTACTTCTGTATTCTCCAATAATTCGGCCACATGTTGAGAATGCCGACTCAGAAGCGACGCTTGAAGCTTGTACCGCATACATATCTCTAGCCATTTTGGCTAAGATAGGGAATTGTGCTGCATTTGTCTTCCACCATTGTAAGACGTCGAAGTTGTCTTCCGTTAGAAATTGATAATTCAGATAAATTTGCAACTCAGTCGACGTGCTAGTAGAAGGTCATTTTCCCTTAAGTTTTTTCCTGCCCAGCATCCTAAGCAAATTGATGCCCCACCTTTAGATTGAGCTTGTGGTTGTTCTTCAACAGGCCTTTGTTGTGATGATTCACTTGCCTGTTGATTATAATACAATTGAAACATATTTTGGAGATATTGCATTGTAGACGTCTTTTGACCGTCAACATCCTTCCCCAAAAATTTAGCATAATATTCAAAAAATATCTCAAATGAAGATAAACATTGACTAGGATCTAGCAATGTAGCAATGCAGTGCATGTGTGGGATTTGTTCCCAATACTTTATAAATTTAGTTTCCATTAACAAAAGCATGCAAGTCATAGTCATCTCTAAATTCTATAAACTTATCAAACATGAAATACTAAAGGAAGAAAATAAACGGAAGTTGGATAAGTAACACCGGAGAAGCGTTCCGTCGCTTCTTTGAAAGTACCTAACAATGATACACAATTTCAACAAACTCCCAATCCTCATTAGTCAAATAAATACTTTCATCGCTATCAGACATTTGATATGAATTATAAAATGGAGTTAAAATGTCTTTGTAAAGTAGCATAACATTCAACATATTGTACAACTAATTCCACCGAGTTTCTATTGGTGATGAAAAAAGAAGATGCTTTATACCATTAGATAAACATAATTGTTTCCAATCACGCTTAACGCGGCTCGTGAGTAACCATTTAGCGCAGTATTGCATTTTCTCAATACATGCTGAGTGATTATCCTCATAACCAACTTTAACAGCCAAATTAATCACATGACATGCACATCTAACATGAAAAAACATCATCAAGCATTGGTTTCAGATAGGTCTTTAAATCACGCATCGCAGCATTGTTTTTCGCAACGTTGTCTAATGTGATTGAAAATACGTTATCCTGAATTCCATAATGTCTACAAGTGTTGAATACATATTTAACAATTACATAACCAGTATTTGCACAATCTAACTCATCTAAAGACAAACTCCGTTTTTGCATACACCAATTATCATCAATCCAATGACAAGTGACAACAAGATACGAATCCGAATTTACATTTGTCCAAATATCGGCTGTTAAGCTAAGCCTATAAGGCAAACTAGAAAGATGTTGAAACAATGCATTTCTATATTCAACAAATACGTACATACAATTTCTTTTTAGTGTGTGCCTGGAAATATGTTTAAACATGGGTTGTATAGACGAAGCAAATTCAATAAAACCAGCATGTTCAGCTTGTATAAAAGGTAGTTCACATCTAATCACATATCTAACAAGTGACATACGGTTAATTTCAACAGTTAAAATAAAATTCGTGCTAGTGAGAACATTTTGTGCTCATGTTGCTTCTCGACCTAATGGTTGTAATGTTGTCTCATCAAAATTATGTTTTTTTACTAAGTGTTTTTTAAATGATCTGGTGCCTCCACTGGAACCACCAGCTTTATATGAATATTGTATCTTACATAATTTCAAGAATGCAACAGATTCATTAGTACCTTCTTTTTGAGCGAGTTCAAAGTGATCCCATATCTTACTTCTTTTGGCACGAGTCGGTTGTCTACTCGCTGCTGTAGTGGCTCCGGATGACTCCACTTGTTGTCTCTCTTGGGCTTGGGCAGCAGGAGGTTCGGCAGGTTGTTCGGGTTGTTGCGATTCGACGTTCGTAGAGGAACCACCAACATTGAGGTCAGCAAAAAAATCATAACTTTCATTTAACTCAGGAATTGGCACAGGCAAATTCATTGTCGAAGATGAACTCACGACCCGGGACGAGACCCCGACTGCGACCCCGGGTACGACCAGCTTCGCTGCTAGATGAAGATGCCATTATTATATAAGTAATTTGTAGATATCACAATTGAGAGAAAAATATGAGATTGAAGTATACAACTTTGTAAGAATGAATTGTGAGGATTTACAAAACACAACAGACCTATTTATAGTTTTAAATTTAAAAAAGAAAAGAAAAATGAACGTTAGCAACAGCTAAAGAGCCATTGCCAACTTTCAGCATGGCAACGGCTATAAAGCCATTGCCATGCTGACATACATTTATTTATTTATTTATTTTTAAAATCTACCGGTTCAGGTTGTTGAACCAGGAACCAAACCAGTAGCACAGGAACCGGTGGTGCTACCGGTTTGGCTCCTTGGAACCGCACCGGACCGGTTTCTTACCGGATCCACGGTGAACCGGAACCGGTTAGTATGGTTTCGATTTCGGATCCGACTAACCAGTTCGGTTCCAGGCTGGGTCCGGATTGACCCGGCCCGATAAGTACCCTGAACTGTACTAGCTTTTTCATCGACATCATCTTTTCCTGACCAGTACGAAGGTAATCCTGACATACACAACCCAACAGCAACCTCTCATGAGACCTCTACTTCAATCCCCTCACTTATCACCTACTACCAATGAAATTACCCAACTCCTCCCAACAGATCTAATCACATGATCACTCGTTCTCGAAACAATATTTTAAAACCCAAACAAATACATGTCACCACTAAACATCCATTACCAGAGTCCATTAAACTTAGTTGTGTCTCTCAAGCTCTTCAAGATCCCGACTAGCATAAGGCTATGTCCAATGAACTTAATGCTCTAGTTAAAAATGGAACTTGGGAACTTGTCCCTCCTACTCCATCTCCAAATGTTGTTGGTTGCAAGTGGATATTTCGAATCAAGCATAACTCTGATGACATCATATCTAGAAATGTCGCTTGGTCGCCAAGGGCTTTTACCAACGTCCTGGCATGGATTATCACGAAACATTTAGCCCCGTCGTAAAAGCCAACAACTATACGGTATGTTCTCAGTATTGCTCTTAATTATGGTTAGGAAATTCGTCAGCTCGACATGAATAATGCTTTCCTTCATGGCACTCTATCTGAAGAGATATTCACGCAACAACCTCCTGGGTTTCTTGACTCCACCTATCCACACCATGTCTGTAAACCACGTAAGGCAATTTATGGACTAAAACAAGGTCAACGAGCTTGGTACAATGAACCGAAGTCCTTTCTATTCTCATATGGCTTCAAAGACTTTCATTCTGACACATCCCTATTTATATACCATTCAGATGGCATCACAGTTTATTCCTTAGTGTATGTTGACGATCTTTTGATAACAGGAAACAATCAAGAACAAATCAAAGACTTTCTTATTGCTCTATCTAACCAATTCTCAGTCAAAGACATGGGTGATCTTAACAATTTTTTGGTAGTGAAGCCATCTCCACAACTACTGGATTATTCCTCTCTCGACACACCTACATTCGAGAGCTTCTAGCAAAGATAAATCTTTCTAAGGCTAAAATGACCACATCTATGTCAACCTCTTTGCCTTTGGTTATACATGATGGATCACCCGCGACTAATGCAACACAATATTGGAGTGTGATTGGTGCCTTGCAGTATCTATCTCTTACTCAACCAGATATATCATATTATGTCTACAAACTTGCCCAGTTCATGCACAAGCCAACTGAAACTCTATCTCACAATGGCTTATTTTTGAAATGAAAGCAACCTCTTCATATCACAACCTTCTCTGACTCTGATTGGGCAGGAAACCGAGATGATTGCACCTCTACTACAACTTATCTGGTGTATTTGGAAGGGAATGTTATCTCATGGTGTTCATGTAAACAACGGACGGCCACCCGCTCATCCACTGAGGTAGATATTGAGCTGGTGCATATACATCAGCCGAAGTACTCTAGATCCGGTCTCTTCTAAGTGAACTTGGAATTACACTGCCCTAGCCATCCATTATCTACTGCGACAATCTTGGTGCCACTCATTTATCAGTAAATCCAGTTTTCCATTCTCGGATGAAACACATTGCACTAGATATCCACTTTATTCGTGATCAAGTTGCCCAGGGACTGCTAGTTGTTTCGTACATCTCCACCAAAGATCAGCTAGCAGATCCCTTCACCAAACCTTTCTCTCGTCAGCAATTTAGTACTCTTCGCTCCAAGATTGGTATCTCTGATAGGAGTACCATCTTGCGGGGGCGTACTGGAGAAAATCAGTCGTTACCATATAAATAAAACATTCGACATTGAAATCATGTGAATGATTGGAGATAGAAAACATGTGAATGATTGGAGAAATATCTTACCCGTAATTGTAGTGATGTAGCTTAGGTTAGTATCATGTGCCTTCTATAAATCTTTCATCAATATCATTGTATTTAAATGAGTGTAATTTTGTAAAATATATACAGATTTCATTACAATCATCTTTGTGTCTATTACTTTAACAAACCCAAGCAAGGTGTAGGAAAATTAGGAGAACATAACTTGAAATTCAAAGAAAATATTATAAACAAGACATATTATTGAAGGTAATTTATAAGTATCACGAAAATAATAAAAATCTATGAGTTCAGTGGCAATTTACCTATATGGTATCACTAACAGACATTTTACCCCCTGTGGTTTGTTAATATGTGTTTTACCCGATATAGTATAGTGAATAGTTACTTGACTTTCATTTAGTTTGTAAATATGCATATACCTCCCTGTTGTTTGGAAAATATAATACAGTGCTCCATCACATGGAGGTGATATGTTGCACGTATTCACAAACCACATGGAGGTAAACTATCTATTTTCAAATCAAATGGGTGCTAAAATTCTGCCCGAAGCTCTGCCGTGCTCGATTGATCGAAGGTCATGCTCGATCGATTGACGAGCTCTGTAAATGCGAGAAATCGCCATTAATGTGCACATCACCCTACCAAAACACATTAACTCCATAACACTTCAATCCAATACATCAAAAACACTAATATTACTTCAAAGCAACCCTCAACAACAACATACTCCAAAACCCAACCAAAAACACCATATAATCAAACAAACCCATTTTAAATCCCCAAAACACAAACCCTATTCTCATAAAAATGCAAGAGAATAACACTAGGAGGGTTTATACCACTTGGAGCTTCAAACTTCTTGCAAAAATCAATCAATAACAAGCTTTCTCCAAGATTTCTCTCCTCCTCTATAGCCTAGATCGAAAATGGGGTTTGGGGAAAGGGTTGGGAGTGATTTTAATTGAGAGTGGTGGGTTAAAGAGGAAAGTGGGGTGTAAGTGTTGGGATTAAAAATATCATGGTACCCCAAAATTTAGCATGATGAATAAAACACCCCAACATGATATTTTAAAAGTATTTTACCAAAATGCACCAAAACCTCAATTAAATCCATGCTTTACCATATAATTAACAACAATCACAATAAAACCATGATAACCCCCAATTTCCCAACATGCATAACATGCACCCTGAAGCGCACCATCGGGTCACGCCTACCATGTGACTTAGCAGTTTACCAAGATAATTAATTCTAACACATAATTCAATTATCACTATAAATAATCACATAAACATAATTAATGCCCAATTTGCATATAATTATTTCGGGGATATCACAGTGAGTCTTGCATAGCCTCCAAAACCTTAGTGTCTTTCAGAGACTGTCGCCGGATGAAAGAAGCCCTGGATGTAAACTCCCCCATCAAGAGCATGGACTCGGTAAGAAGGCTACCAGTACAGGTAATCAGGTCACCCCAGCTTAGTTGGTTCATATAGAGGGCATCCTCCGCATTAGCCAGGTCATGAGCCACAGCTAAGGCAACTGGGCTCGCCCCCTCCCCAACAAATCTAACTCCTCCTCTGTAGGCCTCCATCACCTGCTCACGACACCTCTCGACCCGAGCTGGCTCACCCATTTTCTCACCTGCCGCCGGAGGGTCGGACGGATCATTTCGAGCTCGAACTTTCCTCAGAGGCCGCCTGCCTGTCCTGGGCTGCCTTCATTTTCTGACGGATAACCTTTATCTTATCCTCCATTTACCGAATCAGTTTGGGTCCTCCCACTACTTTACTGGTCAAGTCATCCCAGTACAATGGCGACCTACAACGCCTACCATAAAGAGCCTCAAACGGAGCCATCTGAATACTCCTGATAGCTATTGTTGTAAGAGAACTCTACCAAGGCCAACGAATCTTGCCATGAGGCATCAAACTCTAACACACAAGCCCGTAGCATGTCCTCGAGCGTCTGTATAGTACGTTCAGTCTGACCGTCCGTCTGGGGATGATATGATGTGCTCAACCTCACCTTAGTACCCAAAGCTGACTGAAGACCTCCCCAGAAATGAGATGTGAACTGTGGATCTCTGTCAGATACGATAGACACTGGAATCCCGTGCAGTCTCACTATATCCCGGACATACAGCTGAGCCATCCTCAAGTATGAGTACGTCATACTGTAGGGAATGAAGTGAGCTACCTTCGTCAGCCTATCAATGATCACCCAAATGGCATCACAACTCGAAGTAGTCCTCGGCAAGTGGGTCCATAGATATATGCTCCCACTTCCATTCCGGTATCTCTAAGCTCCTTAGCTCGCCACCAGGTCTCTGCCTCTCTGCCTTAACCTGCTGACAGATCAAACACCTCTTGACAAAAGCGATCACATCACACTTCATTCGCTTCCACCAGAACTGATCACATAGGTCCTTATACATTTTCCTCCCGCCTGGGTGGATACTAAGCCTGCTACTATGAGCTCGCTCCAAGATCCCTCTACGCAACTCCGGCGTACACGGAACTACCCAACGGTTACCGAGTCTCAAAGAACCATCCTCAGCCACTCTGAATTTTGATGGCTGTCCCTGAATTGCCAATGATGACCATCTCTGAACCTCATCATCCGTTTTCTGGGCTTTCCTGATATTCTC
Source organism: Haberlea rhodopensis (assembly GCA_907163345.1). Lineage (NCBI taxonomy): Eukaryota > Viridiplantae > Streptophyta > Magnoliopsida > Lamiales > Gesneriaceae > Haberlea > Haberlea rhodopensis. Next base: position 86,184 of record CAJQUN010000450.1, read on the forward strand.
ATAAATGTCCGGCTCTGCCAATAAAGTCGATACCCATACCGGCGATGCATCCACATCGAAATCATAGCCCAGATGGCAGTAAGAAGTCATCATAGCTGACAAATACATGGTATCCTCAGCAGTACTCTTCACTTTCCGACTCAAGGCGTCTACCGTCAAGTTTGCTTTTCCCGGATGGTACTCTATCTCACAGTCATAGTCCTTGAGTAAATCCATCCATCTCCTCTGACGCATATTCAACTCCGCCTGAGTAAATAAGAATTTCAGGCTCTTATGATCCGTATATATTGTAAAAGATGTACCATACAAATAATGCCTCCAAATCTTCAGGGCAAAGATAATAGCCGCCAACTCCAAGTCGTGGACTGGGTATCTAGCCTCATACGGTTTCAACTGCCTCGATGCATAAGCTACCACATGCTTATCTTGCATCAACACACATCCCAAGCCCTGTAATGATGCATCGGTGTACAGAACAAACCTCTTGTTCTCCGTGGGAATCACCAACACCGGCGCCGTCGTCAATCGATGCTTCAACTCTTGGAAGCTTTGCTCACAAGCCTCAGACCAATATAAATGTATCCCCTTTTGAGTCAACTGAGTCAATGGCTTAACAATCTTAGAAAATCCTTCGGCGAAGCGTCGATAATAACCAGCCAAACCGAGGAAGCTCCGTATCTCGGGCACAGAAGTGGGTGCAGCCCACTCCATCACAGCCTCAATCTTCCTGGGGTCCACCGATATCCCACTGCTAGATATAACATGCCCCAGAAATACTACACTGCTCAACCAAAACTCACACTTGCTGAGCTTGGCAAATAACTGATGATCTCTGAGGATCTGGAGCACCGTCCTCAAGTGTTTCACGTGCTCTTCCTCACTCCGAGAGTAGATGAGTATGTCGTCAATAAACACAATAATGAACTGGTCCAGATAGGGTTGGAACACCCGGTTCATCAAGCTCATAAAGACAGCCGGTGCATTCGTCACACCGAACGGCATAACTAGGAACTCGTAGTGCCCATACCGAGTCCAGAACGCTGTCTTCTGAACATCCTCCTCTCTGACCCGAATCTGGTGGTAACCTGACCTCAAGTCAATCTTGCTATAAAGCTTAGTACCCTGCAACTGATCAAATAAATCATCAATCCTTGGGAGATGATACTTGTTCTTTACCGTGGCCTTATTCAGTTGCCGGTAATCGATGCACAAACGCATCGAACCATCCTTCTTCCTCACAAAAAGAACCGGTGCGCCCCAAGGCGATACGCTAGAGCGTATATATCCTTTGTCAAGGAGCTCCTGCAACTGCTCCTTTAATTCCCTTAACTCCGCTGTGCCATCCTGTAAGGGGCACGAGAAATAGTTGATGTCCCCGGTAATAACTCGATCCCAAACTCGACTTCTCTAACCGTGGGAATCCTGGAATCTCCTCCGGGAACACATCAGCAAACTCTGCTACCACTGGTACATCCTCAACTCTTAACTCTCTACTCTTTCCCGTCGTGTCCACGGCATAAATAAGATAGCCTGTGTGTCCATGTTCCAATAATTGGGACATTTTGATCGCCGAAATCAACGGAATCTTTGCACGAGAACCGTTCCCATAGAAAGTTCACTGAATCCCCATACCGGATCTGAACCAAACTGTCCTTTGCCGACAATCCACCACTGCCTGATATCTGTTCAGTATGTCGATGCCTACAATGCAATCGAAATCTGACATGCCCAATACAATCAAATATGTCTTTATCTCATTGCCCTCAAAATAAATGAGGCAATCCATCAGAAACTGATCAGCAACAACTTTCCTTCCGGTGGGTGTCGAGACCAATAGAGACTTGGGTAACGGAGACGTGCACATATGATGTCTCTCCACAAAGTCCGCAGACACAAAGGAGTGCGAAGCACCTGTGTCTATCAAAATAAAGGCGGAATATGTAAATAAAAGGCACGTACCAGCTATCACCTCCTCTGGAGCTGCATCGGCCTGCTCCCTAGTCAGTGCATAGACCTGTCCCTGAGGTGGCCCCATGGCCTGTCCTCCCATCTATCGAGGCACCATCGGTTGTCTCTGCTACACCGTCCCACTAGAAAATCTCCCTCGACCTTCCCTAAGATCCATCAGTCCTTCCCGATTGGGACAACGTCGAGCAATGTGGCCCGTCTTGCCACATCCATAGCACGCAGAACAGTCATGCATCAAATGCGGCCCTCCGCAGAAGTGACACTTAACTTCTCCAACTCTACTAGCTTGAGTTGGTCCTCCAAAGCTGGATGCACCACCCCTCCGATCTCCTTTTCGGCTATCCGGTCGCTTCCCACTAAACCGGGAAAAAGAAGAAGTCCCACGTGAATTAAAGGATCCTCCCCGAGGCTTCAGATTTTCAGAAAAAGATCTTTGAGATGGGACTTGTGGGGTTACGGCTTCAGGATAAGCACCCACTCCTATCTCCGCCAGCTCCGCTCTAGTAAGAGCATCATCAAAAGATGTCGGGTTGTTGGTAATAACCCGGTCAAACAGCTCCGGTCGTAGTCCCTTCAAAAAGTGCCTCATTTTAGCATGCCCATTTGTTGCAATATGAGGAACATACCTCAATAGTGATGAGTAATGCATGGCATAGTCAGAAACTGTCATGCCCCCTTGCTTCAGATTAGTAAACTCGCCCTCCTTCATCTGTCTCGCAGCAGCAGAAAAATATCGGTTCAGAAACCGGGTCCTGAATAAAGTCCAGTCAATCACCATACCCTAAGCTCTCAACTCCATTACCGTCGTCTTCCACCACATGGAAGACTTCTTCGCTAGTTGGAACTCCGCCAACCTCAGCCATGCTGTCCTAGCACAAGGAGCGGACACAAATATCTGCTCTAGTCTCTCAAGCCACTCCTCAGCTTCTTCCCTTGTCTCTGTTCCCTCAAATCTGGGCGGGTGGAAAGTCAGAAACTGAGTCAGACTAAGCTCCCCTGGCAATAACAACTGGGCTACCGGTTCCATGCCCACAGCCGGTGGAGGTAAAGGGTTTGTCTAACCAATACTTGCATTCACGCTTCCAACATCCCCTACCTCTTCATTGAGGTTCCCCAAGTTCATAGCCGCCATGCTGTAACACAAGGGTCAACAACAATTCCAAAACAATACATATGATATACCGTTAGATAACATGAATGATAATAAGCATGTTAGTATAACAATTTTATACATAAAATGCTCCACATGCATAAACATACCCAAATGTAAACACCTAGCCAACCATGCTAAGGCTACCCTTCACTCATTCCTGGGTTCTCTGACCTGGCTCTGATACCACTAATGTACGGACCCTAGTTCCTTAAGTGCGGATTAAAGGCGTAAATAGAGCTAACATGCATCTATAGAGTATAAAGATCGTGTTGATGCCTTGAGCTATTAAGATTACAGTGCCAAAATAAAATTCTAGAAGGGATTAATTACATTCCCAACTAATGAATGTTAATCATATAGCTTTACACTACTCATAGAGTAGAGACTATACAAAAGAATTATGCCTGCTACCAAGAGCACTCCTCACTAGCTCACTGCATCAACCCGCCTTAGCCCGTCCGCCCAAAACTACCTATAAGAACAACCCCAAAACCATGAGCATGTATGTAAACCATATTCACAATAATATGATTGTAATTCAAATGCATAAACCGTAAATACGAATCACTTCATGTATTTAATACATTTAAAAGCTCCCTTTGGTTGTCCCTTTACCACAATCATAATTAATAGATTATAATACCAATAATGTATGTCATGACATGCATCCATTCCATGTATACCAATGACCATTTCCAGTCTTATTATATCAGTGGCATAATACCCCTTGCGTTTACATGACAGCGGCATTAATACCCATCGCTTCGACATATTAGCGGCATAATATCCCTCGCAATAGTAATATGACAGCGGAATGATCCTTCGCTTCGACATATTTGCGGCAAATATTCTTCATCGCTATATATGACAGCGGCAAGTATTCTATCATCGCTTCGACATGAAGGCGGCAAGTATTCTTCATCACTGGAATATAATCTCGACTCACAATCACATGCACCAATGCATCCAATATACACATGCAACCACAATGCATATTCAACCCATGTATGCAACCATGATGCATAACCAAGACCATGTATGCAACCACAATGCATAATTAATTCCATGTGTGCAACCATAATGCATAACCAATTCCATGCGTAATAATACGATTTACCGTCCGATGCCCGTGCGTCTCACTACGTACCTTAGTTCCAAAATTGGAGATGTCGTGGGACTTCATCTCCTTTGTCGTGGCTATCTGGGATGGTTCTACACAATCACACAAAACAATATTAGAAGCCAATTTATGACCAATACCAAAAATCCCATTAAAATAGCCAAAAATCCAAAACACCACATTTTTAAGACTCGCGATCGATCGGCCCTTACGCTCGATCGATCACGAGCTGACCATCCAGCGCTCAAAGCCTCACTGCCCGCCTCGATCGATCGAGATGTCCTCACCGATCGATCGAGAAGTCGCCTCGATCGATCGGGAGTTCTTCTCGATCGATTGGGAAGACTTCTAAAATTCTGCCCGAAGCTCTGCCGTGCTCGATCGATCGAAGGTCATGCTCGATCGATCGAGGAGCTCTGTAAATACGAGAAATCGCCATTAATGTGCACAGCACCCTGCCAAAACACATTAACTCCATAACACTTCAATCCAATACATCAAAAACACTAATATTACTTCAAAGCAACCCTCAACAACAACTAACTCCAAAACCCAACCAAAAAACACCATATAATCAAACTAACCCATTTTAAATCCCCAAAACACAAACCCTATTCTTATAAAAATGCAAGAGAATAATATTAGGAGGGTTTATACCACTTGGAGCTTCAAACTTCTTGCAAGAATCAATCAATTGCAAGCTTTCTCCAAGATTTCTCTCCTCCTCTATAGCCAAGATCGAAAATGGGGTTTGGGGAAATGATTTTAATTGAGAGTGGTGGGTTAAAGAGGAAAGTGGGTATAAGTGTTGGGATTAAAAATATCATGGTACCCCAAAATTTAGCATGATGAATAAAATACCCCAACATGATATTTTAAAAGCATTTTTCCAAAATGCACCAAAACCTCAATTAAATACATGCTTTACCATATAATTATCAACAATCACAATAAAACCATGATAACCCCCAATTTCCCAACATGCATAACATGCACCCTGAAACGCACCACCGGGTCACGCCTACCACGTGACTTAGCATTTCACCAAGATAATTAATTCTAACACATAATTCAATTATCACTATAAATAATCACATAAACATAATTAATTCCCAATCTGCATATAATTATTTCGGGGATATCACAGTGAGTCTTGCATAGCCTCCAAAACCTGTGATGACCTGAGATTAGGGATGTTAATCCCGGAATGTTAATAACCCGTAAAGTTGTTTTACGTGGCAATTGGAGTTTAATCGAAGTGTTGAGCCTTCTGGGCTCGTCTATTTGAGTAGTTGGGATCGTTGGATCCCGAGGTTGAGATCGTATTCTCATTCCGGTGAAAACCTGTGAGTTGGGTTTTTAGTGTGACTCAGAATCCCGGGTGCTGTGTGTGGGCACCGGTAGGGGGTTTTTGAGTTAGAGAGAGAGTTTTCGAAAACAGATGATTTTTAATGAATCATGATGTATTTGTGGGGATATTAGTATTTCGGGGTATTTTTGCTATAAATACCAGTTGAACCCGAGATTTTAATTACCGGAACCATTTTTCCCCACCTCTCCCGCTTTCTCTCTCCTCGCGCCAACACCCATTCCCGATCCCCTTTGACCACCGCGCAGAAAAAGCCTTCGCCCGCCGCCGTCCGGCCGCCGTTCGGCGCGTCCGACCCGCCGCCGTGTTCGTCTCTTCCAGGCGGTCCTATCCATACCACCAATTCGAAGTTTCGTCGAGGATTGAGCTCGGATTTCTGCAGAAAGCGTAGGGTTCAGATTTGGGATTTCTGTCCGATTTTGGGACGCGATTTTGGTATGTTTTTGGTATGATTTTCCTGATGTTTTTGGGGCGTTTTTAAGCTGGTTTTGAGACGATTATTTCAGACTTTTGTGGTTCGAATTATTGGTTGCAATTGGTTCGAATTTCAGTTCGAATTGTGGGGTTTATGTTCGAAAATTTGGGGATTTTTTGATAAGGAGTCATGATTCTTGTTAGCAATTGATTTGTTTATGTGGTAGATGCATTATGATGCTTGATTGTGTTCGGAATTGAAGAACGGGATTCGAAATTAGGGTTTGGATTTCGAAAATTGGGGGTTTTTGGCAAGGGGGTGTTGATTCTTGCTTGGTTAGCTTAATTCATGTTTTAGATGAATTATGGTAATTATTTGGGTTGGATTTTGTGTTGTGAAGGTTCGAGAATTTGTGGAGTATTCTTGAGCAATTTTCGATATTGGTTATTGTCTTGTGTTGACAATATTTTTGAGGGTTGTGGGTGTGCTTGAGCATGGGTTGCATGATCGTAATTAATTGTGAATTAATTTATCGTGTTAGCACATCGTTCCTCGGAGCATGGAACTCGAGCAAGGGTTGGCTCGGACTTCGGAGATTTAAGGTACGTGCGACGTACGAGCATTACTTTATGTGATAGAAATTGTGAAATGCATAATGTGTTGTAATTGCATTAGATGGTTGTAGGTATGGCTATATGTATATATATATGTTGATATATATGGGGTACTGAGTCTATATGACTATTGTACGGCATTTGAGATGCCTGAGAATGATCGTGGGATCATGTGCTCATTATAAGACATGTGAGATGTCTAAGTATAATGGGAAATTGGTAAAATAAATGCTAGGCATTTGAGCTATCTATGATTGATAGTGAAATTGAGAAATTAGTACTAGATATTGAGATATCTATATTTGTATGTATAATGAACTTGGAATCATTGATTATTGATACTTGAGAATCAGGCATGCTATGAGTTAAATCAATGTGTTGATTTACTGATTTATGAGATTTGATGAGTTTGATGATTGTGAGAACAGGGACAGTACACGGAATCCCGGATGAGGATGTTGCCATCCAGGGAGTATCATTTAAAATTCATTAATATTTACTTGTGTTGTAAATTATGAATTTCATTATTGTGATTATGAGATTTCGTGTATTGGTATGCTCACCCCGTTGGGGGCTGTCTCTGTTGGGGCAGGTGAACAGGTGCATCGATGGCTATGGAGCTGGGCTCGAGCTGTTGATTGGATGCACTCACAGGATCGTGGTACCAGGGCTTGATGGAGCACGGTATCGTATAGAGTACTTATATACACCCGAGGTTTATATACACATTTATGATGCTCGCTTGTGAGCATGGATATTCATGTATATGGGTTGTATATAAAGGCATGAGCCTTTCTCTCTTTCATTATATGTTGCATGCAATTGTGGTAGAATTGCTAATGATATGAGAGTCGTTAGTGTATTGTGTGGGTGCTGAGACCCATTTATGTCGTCATATGTGTGGTGTCTTCCCTGGCTGGGAATTTACTTTGTGTTCAGTTTTCTGTTGGGTATTGTGTATTCCCTGGCCGGGAACTATATATTGTGATGTGCTTTTGTTTCGGGATAGCCCAATTTATGGGGAGACTCTGCCCAAATTTTTATAAAAGTCCACAATGTAAAAAGTGGCAAAATGGGGATGGTAATGGGCAACTCTATGAGTCTATATATTAGTAGAGATGATCTTATAACGTTGAATGTTAAGGGAATTTTGTAAGTATCATCTGAGCTTCCCGATTGAGTATTTATAGAAGCATGTGCCACACATAGTGGTTAATACACTAATTAAGGGTTAAGGGCTTGGGGTCCTTACATTAGTGGTATCAGAGCAGTGGTTAGCTCTTTGGGGCTGTTGAGGGCCTGGAACATGCTGATAGGGATGAGTATCACATATTTATGCATGATAGTAGCTAGTGTTGTGTGACACAACTGTTTTGCTTATGTGCATTTGTGATATGTGATCATAGTGAAACGATTATATGTCATGACATCTATAGAATCATAATATAACCTGTTGATTATGATTGTGAGTTGTGACACAGGGACAACCAGGTGGAGCATATCGAAATGCATTGGGATACAGGAAGTACTTTGTACTCATAGTTTATGCATTTACTCATTATAATCATATTGTGGGAATATGGATTATTGTATGCTCATGGGTTGTGATTGTTCCTGTAGGAACACTATGATGCGAAAGGCTAAGGCCATGGTTGAAAGACACGAAACGGTAACCTGCATTTTATATACATCATGGATTTATACATTGTGGATGTATGTGTACATGTAGTGATGATTTTAATGCTTTGCCGCCATTTGTTGAAGCGAGGGGTGGGAGCGCCGCATGTCACATTTGTGCGAGGTGCATTAAAATACACTCATGTTGATGTATATTGGATATGGCATATGTTTTGTGATTGCAGGTGTAAATGGAATACTTGGTGAATATCCCATGAGTCATTGTTATGGATGAGTGATGATTTTAAATGCTTGCCGCTTTTTGTATTGGTTCCGCTAAATGTGAAGCGAGGGGTGGGAGCGCCGCATGTCACATTTGAGCGTGGTTGTCATATGGGGCGAGGAAAGGGTATTTGCCGCTCTCTGTGAAGCGAGGGGTGGGAGCGCCGCATGTCCATTGTAGCGAGGTTATCCTATGCCGCCCATATGAAAATAAGCGAGGGGCATTAAAAATACACTACCGTGACAATGACTAGGGATCAGCTATATTGACTGGCGATGATTCTTGCCGCCATGTATATTGATAGCGATGGTTCATGCCGCTATATTGACTGGCGATGATTCTTGCCGCCATGGATATTGATAGCGATGGTTTATGCCGCTATATTGACTGGCGATGATTCTTGCCGCCATGGATATTGATAGCGATGGTTTATGCCGCTATATTGACTGGCGATGATTCTTGCCGCCATGGATATTGATAGCGATGGTTTATGCCGCTATATTGACTGGCGATGATTCTTGCCGCCATGTATATTGATAGCGATGGTTCATACCGCTATATTGACTGGCGATGATTCTTGCCGCCATGGATATTGATAGCGATGGTTTATGCCGCTATATTGACTGGCGATGATTCTTGCCGCCATGGATATTGATAGCGATGGTTTATGCCGCTATATTGACTGGCGATGATTCTTGCCGCCATGGATATTGATAGCGATGGTTCATGCCGCTATATTGACTGGCGATGGTTCTTGCCGCCATGTATATTGATAGCGATGGTTCATGCCGCTATATTGACTGGCGATGGTTCTTGCCGCCATGTGTATTGATAGCGATGCCTCTTTCCGCTATTATGTGGACGATTTTTCATGCTCAGGTGTATAGCGAGGTTTCATACCACTTATTATATGACGAGGTATCATGCCGTCGATCCTATAGCGATGGATTGTGCCGCTATGTACTCAGCACAGGATTTTGCCGCCTTCGAGCGATGGGTGCTGACTACGTACTATTATCGAGCGACGGATACAGGTATTCCGCTATCTTGATAGCGATGAGGTATGGCATATTACTTGTGTTAGTATTATTGTGGATACTATGTGTTGCTATATATATGCCATGTGTTGATGATGAGATTATGGATGTCGTGTATTGCCATGTACCGTCGTATGTTGGACGATGTTAGTTGGATGTCATATGTTGACATATGCCGTCACGGGATGACAATGACATAGTTGATGTTCTATGTAGACGTGTAGCATCGTTTTGATGGCTAATACATTTATGTTATGTGTTTAGTCGTATGGTTTGAGTGCCGATGGTGAGCACATGGTAGAGTCTGGGTCACTAGTTGACGAGACCTTTTGTCGAGCAATGATACCTTGGGTATGCTCGTTGGTTTGGCTAGGGCCAAGTGATTGGTGGTAAGAGTAGTCATTGAGGAAACTACTCGTTTGTTGTTGTGATCTGCGGTAGGCGTGGTCACACCCAACCTGAAGGTGTGGGATATGTCCTAATGAATTAAGATGGCTCCGTGGTTGAGCAAGGACACCGGGATGTCCATTATGCTTTGGTTTTAGAGAGATTTTGGGTGATGACCCACTACTCTAAATGGATGTTACGGTATGGCGTACCGAGATGGGACATATGGTTTGTTGGTGGGCTTGATATGAGCCTATGGAGACAGCGCTTTGCTAGCCAGATATCGTGGTGATGACATAGTGTATTGTTGGAGTACCAACGAGAGAGAGTCATTAGGTCGTTATTGACTCGATCTGAGGGAACCTGTGTATTTGGGATGCAATGGGGGTTATTGTATCCAGTTTTTCCGAACGGTGGTTCGAGACTTGTGGATCTCGAGTTCGATGGCACTTCCCTTGTAGGGAAGGAGGTAGTATTAGGCCTATTTGGGAATCTTTGAAAGATTCGGTGAATTGGTACGTGTGGTGTTGATTTTGGGAATCACACCGTGTTGTTAATCGTCGATTATCGTCCTCCACTGGATAGGGAATGACTCAGAATTGACAGTTGTGTTTGGGGCTTAGAGGTATGTTGTAGATACCCGAGCCAAGTGCATTGAGTATGCATGTGATGTCAATGCTTAGGCAGGTATACCGGTGAGTATACGGATGCCAATTAATGATTTCTTTTTTTTTGTCAAGCATAGAGTATGCTATTTTGGATGGCTAAATCTCTGATGAGAGATATTGAACACCTTGAGATTGGGAATCTCCATGGCACGATAAGTTATGAGAAACAATCGTGAAGTTAGTTGACTCCCTTTGAGGAGGGAATTATCTTGTGTGGGTTGAGGTGTTCCATTGTTGGTGTTTCCTTCGAGTTATGTGATAGCCTTCCCGAGTTGGATTGCTAAATCCTAGGATTGTCAAGGGATGGCAGGAATTCAGATTTATTGGGTGTCGTTGTCGACACAAGCGTTGAGGATGCAATGTGTTTATTGCATGTCCTCCAAGATTTGAACTCTGTGGAGTCTCGATGGTTTATTTATGATCAGGATGTGATCCTTGGAATATCCGGAGGTGGACATCTTGTGAGATGTCTTTTGTGTGAATCTGTGGCCGTGAGTTGCCCAAATTGAGTTGCAATGATGCGACTGCTCCTTCGATGGAAAAGGTTTGAAAGTGGAGACCAGGTTTGGTATGTGTACACCGTGGTATCCTAGTGTTTCCCTCGTAACGATGTGTGTTAGACATCGTGAGTCATGATAAAGATATCATTGGATGACATCTACGATGGAATCGGGAGCGATTCGAATCCTTGCAGTTTCAGTTGACTAACTGCTTTTGGACTGTTAGCGTTGAGTTGTGCTGACGATCTTTGACGTTATGATGGATTTGGGAGTCTATTCCACTCCAGAGTTTGACACGAGGTCAACGTTCTCACGGTTGAGGTGTCATCCAGGATGCGTTCTTACTGGTTGTATTAGAACTAAGGAAGACTGTCCGATCTACGGTCGTAAGTATCGGTTGTTTTGCAGTCATGAGGGACTGACTTTTGGGATGAACCGCATCGAGGTACATTTACCTCTTGGGTATGTTGGTTTTGGTAAAGTCGCTCTGTTTCAGAGTTTGATGTGAGATAAGTATCCTCGCGTTTATTGAGACGATTCTGATATGGTCAAGAATCGAGGTTATGACTTCATGTTGTTGTGTAGCCTGGGTGTTACGTGATACACCGGTGCTAATTTCGAGGACGAAATTCTTTTAGTGGGGGATATTGTGATGACCTGAGATTAGGGATGTTAATCCCGGAATGTTAATAACCCGTAAAGTTGTTTTACGTGGCAATTGGAGTTTAATCGAAGTGTTGAGCCTTCTGGGCTCGTCTATTTGAGTAGTTGGGATCGTTGGATCCCGAGGTTGAGATCGTATTCTCATTCCGGTGAAAACCTGTGAGTTGGGTTTTTAGTGTGACTCAGAATCCCGGGTGCTGTGTGTGGGCACCGGTAGGGGGTTTTTGAGTTAGAGAGAGAGTTTTCGAAAACAGATGATTTTTAATGAATCATGATGTATTTGTGGGGATATTAGTATTTCGGGGTATTTTTGCTATAAATACCAGTTGAACCCGAGATTTTAATTACCGGAACCATTTTTCCCCACCTCTCCCGCTTTCTCTCTCCTCGCGCCAACACCCATTCCCGATCCCCTTTGACCACCGCGCAGAAAAAGCCTTCGCCCGCCGCCGTTCGGCGCGTCCGACCCGCCGCCGTGTTCGTCTCTTCCAGGCGGTCCTATCCATACCACCAATTCGAAGTTTCGTCGAGGATTGAGCTCGGATTTCTGCAGAAAGCGTAGGGTTCAGATTTGGGATTTCTGTCCGATTTTGGGACGCGATTTTGGTATGTTTTTGGTATGATTTTCCTGATGTTTTTGGGGCGTTTTTAAGCTGGTTTTGAGACGATTATTTCAGACTTTTGTGGTTCGAATTATTGGTTGCAATTGGTTCGAATTTCAGTTCGAATTGTGGGGTTTATGTTCGAAAATTTGGGGATTTTTTGATAAGGAGTCATGATTCTTGTTAGCAATTGATTTGTTTATGTGGTAGATGCATTATGATGCTTGATTGTGTTCGGAATTGAAGAACGGGATTCGAAATTAGGGTTTGGATTTCGAAAATTGGGGGTTTTTGGCAAGGGGTGTTGATTCTTGCTTGGTTAGCTTAATTCATGTTTTAGATGAATTATGGTAATTATTTGGGTTGGATTTTGTGTTGTGAAGGTTCGAGAATTTGTGGAGTATTCTTGAGCAATTTTCGATATTGGTTATTGTCTTGTGTTGACAATATTTTTGAGGGTTGTGGGTGTGCTTGAGCATGGGTTGCATGATCGTAATTAATTGTGAATTAATTTATCGTGTTAGCACATCGTTCCTCGGAGCATGGAACTCGAGCAAGGGTTGGCTCGGACTTCGGAGATTTAAGGTACGTGCGACGTACGAGCATTACTTTATGTGATAGAAATTGTGAAATGCATAATGTGTTGTAATTGCATTAGATGGTTGTAGGTATGGCTATATGTATATATATATGTTGATATATATGGGGTACTGAGTCTATATGACTATTGTACGGCATTTGAGATGCCTGAGAATGATCGTGGGATCATGTGCTCATTATAAGACATGTGAGATGTCTAAGTATAATGGGAAATTGGTAAAATAAATGCTAGGCATTTGAGCTATCTATGATTGATAGTGAAATTGAGAAATTAGTACTAGATATTGAGATATCTATATTTGTATGTATAATGAACTTGGAATCATTGATTATTGATACTTGAGAATCAGGCATGCTATGAGTTAAATCAATGTGTTGATTTACTGATTTATGAGATTTGATGAGTTTGATGATTGTGAGAACAGGGACAGTACACGGAATCCCGGATGAGGATGTTGCCATCCAGGGAGTATCATTTAAAATTCATTAATATTTACTTGTGTTGTAAATTATGAATTTCATTATTGTGATTATGAGATTTCGTGTATTGGTATGCTCACCCCGTTGGGGGCTGTCTCTGTTGGGGCAGGTGAACAGGTGCATCGATGGCTATGGAGCTGGGCTCGAGCTGTTGATTGGATGCACTCACAGGATCGTGGTACCAGGGCTTGATGGAGCACGGTATCGTATAGAGTACTTATATACACCCGAGGTTTATATACACATTTATGATGCTCGCTTGTGAGCATGGATATTCATGTATATGGGTTGTATATAAAGGCATGAGCCTTTCTCTCTTTCATTATATGTTGCATGCAATTGTGGTAGAATTGCTAATGATATGAGAGTCGTTAGTGTATTGTGTGGGTGCTGAGACCCATTTATGTCGTCATATGTGTGGTGTCTTCCCTGGCTGGGAATTTACTTTGTGTTCAGTTTTCTGTTGGGTATTGTGTATTCCCTGGCCGGGAACTATATATTGTGATGTGCTTTTGTTTCGGGATAGCCCAATTTATGGGGAGACTCTGCCCAAATTTTTATAAAAGTCCACAATGTAAAAAGTGGCAAAATGGGGATGGTAATGGGCAACTCTATGAGTCTATATATTAGTAGAGATGATCTTATAACGTTGAATGTTAAGGGAATTTTGTAAGTATCATCTGAGCTTCCCGATTGAGTATTTATAGAAGCATGTGCCACACATAGTGGTTAATACACTAATTAAGGGTTAAGGGCTTGGGGTCCTTACAAAACCTTAGTGTCTTTCAGAGACTGTCGCCGGATGAATGAAGCCCTGGATGTAAACTCCCCCATCAAGAGCATAGATTCGGTAAGAAGGCTACCAGTACAGGTAATCAGGTCACCCCAGCTTAGTTGGTTCATATAGAGGGCATCCTCCGCATTAGCCATGGTCATGAGCCACAACTAAGGCAACTGTGCTCGCCCCCCCCAACAAATCTAACTCCTCCTCTGTAGGCCTCCATCACCTGCTCACGACACCTCTCGACCCGAGCTGGCTCACCCATTTTCTCATCTGCCGCCGGAGGGTCGGACGGATCATTTCGAGCTCGAACTTTCCTCAGAGGTTGAGCTTCTATAGAAGCAAACCCTGAAGATCCCCCTAGTGCATCCCGTTTTTTCTTGGAGAGTTGAACCTCCTCGTCAGAAGGACTCTGTTGAGCCTTAAACGCATGGTTGCGTTTAATGCGTTAAATTATCCCCGGTTAATCTTTGAGTTTTGATGATCAACAAAACTTGTGTTTGTTATACTAATGCATCTACTTAGTGTGCAGATTAAGTGATGAAAAGTGGATTGGAATGAAGAATTTCAAGTGTGCATATTCTGGCCTGGATCGCCCCAGGCGATGGGTGCCAGGCGGGGCATCGCCACGCACATCGACAGAGGCGATGGCTAGGCGAGCATGCGAGGAAGATCGCCCCAGGCGATGGTGACCAATGCCTGAGGCGATGGCAACCATTTGGCACTTCGCCCCGCACATCGACAGAGGCGACGCCGAGGCAATGCACAGGCATGCGCGCGGGGAGTTCGCCCGAGGCGATGGCGCGAACGCCTGAGGCGATGTGGAGTTAGTTTGAGGCGATGCAAATTTTGGACATGCTGAAGCTACGACCTTAATTTTTGCTCTTGATCGCGTGAGGCGATCCACCGATCGCGTGAGGCGATCCGTGATTTTTGCTGACCGTTGGGGCGCGGCGATGGTGATCGCCCGAGGCGATGTCCGAGTTGATCGAGGAGTGATTCAAGCCTTTTGTTTAGCAACGGCTAGTAGGAGCCTAGGGGGCCTCCTACACTATAAATATTGATGCTTTGGAGCATTTTGAAGCTAAGGAACAAGCCTACAAACTTCCACAAAGTCTTGATAATTATTATTTGAATTAAGCTTTGCAATCTCCATACATTGTTATTGTATTGGAGCTTGTAATTCTTTTATTGTGTGTGAGTCTTGTTCTCTTCGTGTTGGTACACCGTGAAGGTGTGTGTTGAGTTATTATAAAGGTCCTCCAACACCAAAGCAAGTTGGAAAATTGTAAAGTCGTCATTAAGTCTAGTTGGTGCAAGTGTGTGGCTATCCTTGGAGCCCTTAAGGCCAAGAAGATTCGTGAAGAGTGTTAGTAGCTCGTGAAGAGCTTTGTATACTCGTGAAGGGTATTGTGCTCGGGAAGAGCGTTGTGTACTCGGGAAGAGTAGTGTGCTCGGGAAGAGCTTTGTAAACTCGGGACGAGTTGGGTTGTGGCTAACTTGGAGCCCTCAAGGCCAAGATCATTTATTCTAGTGGAACCTCGGTTGGAGGTTATCTAACCGGGAAGAGGAGACGTAGGCGATTCATCGCCGAACTTCTATAACAAATCTTTGTGTCTTTTATTGCTTTAATTTTTATTACGTATTTATTTACTTATTCTTTTTATTTATCGATTGACGTAAGGCTTCCGCAAGCTCAAAATATTTTTATTTTACAAACTCATTTTAAAACGCTAAAGTAGCCAAGGAATCTCATTCACCCCCCCTCTTCGATCCAACAAGTGGTATCAGAGCCATTTGATTTTTTGTTTTAAATCAAATTCTTTTATGGCTAATCTAGCAAATGAGTTTGCTCAAGGTCAATCGACGAATCGCCCTCCGCTCTTCACGGGTGATAACTACGGTTATTGGAAGAATAGAATTTCTCTATACATCCAATCCGTAGATTATGATCTATGGAAAATCATAGTGAAAGGTCCACATATTCCTTTTAAAAAAATTGGGAGAATTAGTGTTCCCAAAGAAATGGACGATTTCACTAGAGCGGATATGATTTTAATATCTCAAAATGCTAAAGCGATTAATATTTTGCATTGTGCCTTAGATATGAAGGAGTACAACCGGATCTCAATGTGCTCAACCGCTAAGGAGATATGGGACAAATTGCAAATTTGTCATGAAGGAACCAATCAAGTGAAGGAGACCAAGATTGACCTTCTACAACTCAAATATGAGACTTTTGAGATGGAGCCCGGAGCAGAGGTGGATTCCATGTTTAGGAGGCTCACCCTTATCATAAATGAGCTTGCCCAACTTGGAGAGAAGTACCCTCCAAAGCAAATATGGAGGAGAGCACTAAGAGCCTTATCTAAAGAATGGGATGCCAAGAGGACGGCCATTATCGAGTCCAACAAAGGGGAGAACGCATCTTATGATCTTGATGAGCTCCATGGCACATTGGTGACTCATGAGCTTGAAGTTGCAACAAGGAGAGAAGTAAAGGATGAGGATAGATCCAAAAGAAATGGGATTGCCTTGGTGGGAAGGAAAGCCCATTCCGATGATGAAGAAGATGATGATGATGAAGAGATGATGTTGTTCACAAAGAAGTTCAAAAAGCTCTTCACCAAACATAGCAAGTCAAAGACCTCCAATGCTACCAAACAAGAATCCAAAAATGAGGTAACTTGCTATAATTGTCATGATAAAGGTCATTATGCTAACAAATGTCCTAGGAAGAAGAATGAGGACAAAGGCAAGAAGAAGGCGTTTATAGCCACATGGAGTGATAGCGACTCCGATGAAGAAGAAGCCACCAATCTTTGTTTAATGGCTCTTGGAGATGAAGGATGTTAGGATCGATTCCGGGGGTGGGTTGCCATTCCACACCCGAGTTCAACCAACTTGAGCTTCAATAGCTCGTGTTCTTGAAATAATTGCACCGAGAGATTATATCGAGTTCGGTTACAAAACCGAGCGGAAGACACTCGACATAACCCGCTCTAAACCGATTACTCATTTGAAAGATTTTTTAAAGATATGCAATTAAAGTAAATAAACAAGCATTTGTTTATGGAAGTTCGAAGGTGGTGTAATCCTTCCACGTCTCCACTTATTCCACCTCATGGAAGGATTCCACTAGAAGACTTTGATTCATACAATCCCGTTGTACAAACCCGATCCAGTTGGGAATGCCCCATCCAACTAGAACTCTTAGCAACTCAACTATGTATGTTCTTTAATGTCTCACATACAAAGACCTCTCATCGGTTGTGATAAATCATCAACTGTTACAATGGTATTCACTCTTCTATTTTAGCTCACAAATACAATGAATAGAGTGAATACAAAGGCACAAATGATTCCATAATGAATCTGATATAGCAAGGTAAGAGGTGCCAAAGGTTTGAGGAGTGCTCTTCATTTAGCAACTTTTGTCTTTGAAGTTCCCCAATTGAATCCCAAGTGGGTTTGCTTTAGAAGGCTTGGATTGATCTTCAATCAGCTATTATTGAGCTTCCAAATCATGTATATATAGCCCCAAGTAATGATATATGCGTTAGACACAAGAATATGCCGTTGGAAAAGGTTCTGCACCATTCCCGAGCTTGCAACAGTCATATTCTGGTTTCTGGGCTGTTTGTATTTCGGACCGGATTGGTCTGGTCTGCTGGTCTGCTCTGCTGGTCTGGTCTGCTGCTCTGATCTGCTGGTCTGGTCATGTCAGTCTGATCTGGATCAGTCTAGGGCAGATCAGTCTGGTCCGGATCAATCTGGGCAATCAGCTTGATACAAAACAGATTGATAAACTTGCTCTTCGATCTGTTGCTTGTAACTCTTGATTCTTTGATTTATGGGCAAAGTGATCTACATGAAAGTTGTATCCCTTTCTCTTAGCTTTCCATGGAATCAAGAATCGCTCGATTTCGAGTTTGTATGAGAGAGTTATGCTCGAAATACGAGGCGATGCTCCTGCTGTCTGTTTGCTGGATGTAGCAGCACATGACGTTACTTGCAGAAGCTTTTTGGCCATCTTAACGTCCGATTCAGTATTTTACTTCCAAAGATGACTTGTAGATCTTTGTCTTATCTTTCCAACCCATACTGAATCGTTCCGTTCCGATAAGCGATCTGAGAGTTATGCCCACCAGACTGACAGTCGCTTGCTGTAACAGCTCGATCTTACAGGCGTCACATGGCGTGACTTGCAGAAGCTTTTTGGACATCTTAACGTCCGATTCAGTCTTTCACATCCAAAGATGACTTGTAGATATTTGTCTTATCTTTCCAATCCATACTGAATCGTCCCGTTCCAATAATCGAGCTAAGAGTTATGACCAACAGTCTGACAGTTGCTTGCTGAAACATCTTGCTGTTTCTTCGCGGTACAGCTCGATCTTCCAGGCGTCTTTTCTCCTTGCTAACATTAGCACTAGCCGATCTGTTGTGAAATATGACTTTTAGTATTTTGCGTTGGATGTTCAATCTCTTTGGAAGCACGCCATTTAGATATCCGAGCTATGAGATATGATCCAAACAATCCGCTCTGCCATAATTTCAGTCTTGGTCCAGCTTGATATTTTCAAGCTACTTCTTTGTAATTCATCAAGCTTCTAAGTTATGATCTATGAACTGCACACTTGATGAAATATGTTAGCAACACAATAACAAGTTTTGTTAACATCAAAACCAAGATTATTCGGGTTTCCAAAACCCAACAATCTCCCCCTTTTTGATGATCACAAAACTTGACTAAAAATATGAACATTAAAGCACAATGTTGCATAACAAGAAAAATCATATTTTTTAAACAACATATTTCTCCCCCTTTTTGTGTGAATCAAAAAGGAAGACAAATAAAATTTACTCCCCCTCAAGGATTGAGATTAAACTCTCCCCCTTAATTTTAAAAGGTTTGAAAATTTGAGCAAGTGAGGGGCAAATGTGGTATTCTTAAACAGATTATAAAACATGTAATGCACATTAATTTTTAAATAAAAATAACCTCTTTTGATGATGCATGAAGCATACTTGGCAACAAATTTGAATTTCTTGACAAAACTCAACAATGTCCATTTCATCTTTCCGCGGTGGCAGCACATGAGTCAACTTTGCAGAATAAACTGTTGTTCCTCGTGAAGAGTTAGGCTGCAAGACCTATACGTTGCGATCCTCTATGAGTCTAGTTTGCAACGCAAAAAAACGGTTCGTCATTTGGACATCCGAGCAAGAAGTTATGCCAATTTTCCCAAAGTCGCTGCAAGCTGCCAGAAAACTAAAATGCTTCGAAAATTGTTAGGTAAAATCTCAAAATAAAAATTTTAAACTAAACAACGAGTTACGAACTGATTGAACGAAAATTAAACCTCTAAAATAGATTTTAAAATTATTTTCGTGCAAAATGAATGCAATGGAATTGATTTTTATGCTAAAAATTTTCATACACCATATTTTGAAAAAATATGCTATGAAAATATTTCATGCTCATGAGAAAATTTTGAAAATGATTTAAAAAGATATCCGCAAAAAAAAATCGGTTAAAATGCTTTCCAAGAACAACCTGGCTCTGATACCACTTGTCATGATCGATTCCAATGGTGGGTTGCCATTCCACACCCGAGTTCAACCAACTTGAGCTTCAATAGCTCGTGTTCTTGAAATACTTGCACCGAGAGATTATATCGAGTTCGGTTACAAAACCGAGCGGAAGACACTCGACATAACCCGCTCTAAACCGATTACTCATTTGAAAGATTTTTTAAAGATATGCAATTAAAGTAAATAAACAAGCATTTGTTTATGGAAGTTCGAAGGTGGTGTAATCCTTCTACGTCTCCCCTTCTTCCACCTCATGGAAGGATTCCACTAGAAGACTTTGATTTATACAATCCCGTTGTACAAATCCGATCCAGTTGGGAATGCCCCATCCAACTAGAACTCCTAGCAACTCAACTATGTATGTTCTTTAATGTCTCACATACAAAGACCTCTCATCGGTTGTGATAAATCATCAACCGTTACAATGGTATTCACTCTTCTATTTTAGCTCACAAATACAATGAATAGAGTGAATACAAAGGCACAAATGATTCCATAATGAATCTGATATAGCAAGGTAAGAGGTGCCAAAGGTTTGAGGAGTGCTCTTCATTTAGCAACTTTTGTCTTTGAAGTTCCCCAATTGAATTCCAAGTGGGTTTGCTTTGGAAGGCTTGGATTGATCTTCAATCAGCTGTTATTGAGCTTCCAAATCATGTATATATAGCCCCAAGTAATGATATATGCGTTAGACACAAGAATATGCCCGTTGGAAAAGGTTCTGCACCATTCCCGAGCTTGCAACGGTCATATTCTGGTTTCTGGGCTGTTTGTATTTCGGACCGGATTGGTCTGGTCTGCTGGTCTGCTCTGCTGGTCTGGTCTGCTGCTCTGATCTGCTGGTCTGGACATGTCAGTCTGATCTGGATCAGTCTAGGGCAGATCAGTCTGGTCCGGATCAATCTGGGCAATCAGCTTGATACAAAACAGATTGATAAACTTGCTCTTCGATATGTTGCTTGTAACTCTTGATTATTTGATTTATGGGCAAAGTGATCTACATGAAAGTTGTAGCCCTTTCTCTTAGCTTTCCATGGAATCAAGAATCGCTCGATTTTGAGTTTGTATGAGAGAGTTATGCTCGAAATACGAGGCGATGCTCCTGCTGTCTGTTTGCTGGATGCAGCAGCACATGGCGTTACTTGCAGAAGCTTTTTGGCCATCTTAACGTCCGATTCAGTCTTTCACTTCCAAAGATGACTTGTATATCTTTGTCTTATCTTTCCAACCCATACTGAATCGTTCTGTTCCGATAAGCGAGCTGAGAGTTATGCCCACCAGACTGACAGTCGCTTGATGTAACAGCTCGATCTTACAGGCGTCACATGGCTTGACTTGCAGAAGCGTTTTGGACATCTTAACGTCCGATTCAGTCTTTCACATCCATAGATGACTTGTAGATATTTGTCTTAGCTTTCCAATCCATACTGAATCGTCTCGTTCCAATAAGCGAGCTAAGAGTTATGACCAACAGACTGACAGTTGCTTGCTGAAACATCTTGCTGTTTCTTCGCGGTACAGCTCGATCTTCCAGGCGTCTTTTCTCCTTGCTAACATTAGAACTAGCCGATCTGTTGTGAAATATGACTTTTAGTATTTTGAGTTGGCTGTTCAATCTCTTTGGAAGCACTCTATTTCGATATCCGAACTATGAGATATGATCCAAACAATCCGCTCTGCCAGAATTTCAGTCTTGGTCCAGCTTGATATTTTCAAGCTACTTCTTTGTAATTCATCAAGCTTCTAAGTTATGATCTATGAACTGCACACTTGATGAAATATGTTAGCAACACAATAACAAGTTTTGTTAACATCAAAACCAAGATTATTCGGGTTTCCAAAACCCAACAAAGGAGATGAAAGCGACGATGAGGTACCTTCATTTGATGAACTTTTAGAGTCTTATAATGATCTTATTGATGCTCTTGGCAAAACCAAGATGAGTAACAAATCACTCAAATTTGAGATTGCTAAGAAAGATGAAGAAAATAATTCGTTGAAAAATGAATTAAACTCTTTAAAGATATCGTTTTGCAAATTTAGTGAAAGTAGTAAAAAGATGAATGAATTGCTTGGCTTGCAACGTTGTAGCTTTGACAAAGCCGGGTTAGGCTACTCAAGCAAATCAAAAACTTTTTCTAGCTTGTTGGCCAATGCAAAGCATGATTCTCCTACTTGTAACTATTGTTGCAAAAAATGGCCACACTAAAAATAAGTGTAGGTTTGCTAGAATCCAATACCAACCTAATAAGAGGTGGAAATGGATTCCAAAAGTGCCATTGAAAGCTAACCATCAAGGACCCAAAATCAAATGGGTACCAAAGAACCTCCTATTGTAAATTTGTCTTGTAGGGTCAACAATGGAATGAAGGATGAAGGACCAAGCAACTCAAAGGAGGAGTTTGTATTATTCACAACTATAGAAGAGGCTCGAGGTGTTGGACCAATGACAAGAACGAACTCTTGTCATCGAGGGTAAAATTTACTTTTTACATGTTAAAAGAGCAATTTCAAAATTCATTGGCACAAATTAGTTGTGATCAATAAATTATGAAGCTCAATATTCATTGGAGTAAAATGCATAACCCCTTAGCATAATTTGTTTAATGCATGATGTATGCTTATCTTTTTATAGTAAGTAGCTTGATATGCTTTGCATTCAAATTTGAATATGCTATATGAAAATGTGCAAGTATATGATTTGTTATAATGCCTTGATATTTTTATTATTTTGTTTTGGGCATGAATGCATGAACATATGCACACATTGCAACTTTTAGAATTAATTGTTGAGTGCCTTAAACACATGGTTGTGATTCACCTCTATATGATTTAATCTTGTTTGATGAGGAATTTGAGTAATTTGAAGCTATGTGTCAATATATAAATTATGCCATGTTTATTTGAATTTTATGCTTTTTGATTATCACAAAAAGGGGGAGAATTTTGTGATAAACTTGAACCTTAATACATGCATAGTTTGAGGGGGAGAGCTTATGTATGCATGGTTTGAGGGGGAGAGCTATTTGTTTAATGATTTACTTGATAACTTGTATGTGTTATGCAATTATTAAGGGGGAGTTATTTTTACTCACATTTCATGCATATTACTTATTCAAGTTTATCAAGTTTTGTGATCATCAAAAAGGGGGAGATTGTTGAGCCTTAAACGCATGGTTGCGTTTAATGCGTTAAATTATCCCCGGTCAATCTTTGAGTTTTGATGATCAACAGAACTTGTGTTTGTTATACTAATGCATCTAGTTAGTGTGCAGATTAAGTGATGAAAAGTGGATTGGAATGAAGAATTTCAAGTGTGCATATTCTGGCCTGGAGGCGGGGCATCGCCACGCACATCGACAGAGGCGATGGTTAGGCGAGCATGCGAGGAAGATCGCCCCAGGCGACGGTGACCAACGCCTGAGGCGATGGCAACCATTTGGCACTTCGCCCCGCACATCGACAGAGGCGACGCCGAGGCAATGCGCGGGCATGCGCGCGGGGAGTTCGCCCGAGGCGATGGGCTGGAACGCCTGAGGCGATGTGGAGTTAGTTTGAGGCGATGCAAATTTTGGACATGCTGAAGCTACGGCCTTAATTTTTGCTCTTGATCGCCTGAGGCGATCCACCGATCGCGTGAGGCGATCCGTGATTTTTGCTGACCGTTGGGGCGCGACGATGGTGATCGCCCGAGGCGATCGAGGAGTGATTCAAGCCTTTTGTTTAGCAACGGCTAGTAGGAGCCTAGGGGGCCTCCTACACTATAAATATTGATGCTTTGGAGCATTTTGAAGCTAAGGAACAAGCCTACAAACTTCCACAAAGTCTTGATAATTATTATTCGAATTAAGCTTTGCAATCTCCATACATTGTTATTGTATTGGAGCTTGTAATTCTTTTATTGTGTGTGAGTCTTGTTCTCTTCGTGTTGGTACACCGTGAAGGTGTGTGTTGAGTTATTGTAAAGGTCCTCCAACACCAAAGCAAGTTGGAAAATTGTAAAGTCATCAACAAGTCTAGTTGGTGCAAGTGTGTGGCTATCCTTGGAGCCCTTAAGGCCAAGAAGACTCGTGAAGAGTGTTGGTAGCTCGTGAAGAGCTTTGTATACTCGTGAAGGGTATTGTGCTCGGGAAGAGCGTTGTGTACTCGGGAAGAGTAGTGTGCTCGGGAAGAGCTTTGTAAACTCGGGAAGAGTTGGGTTGTGGCTAACTTGGAGCCCTCAAGGCCAAGATCATTTATTCTAGTGGAACCTCGGTTGGAGGTTATCTAACCGGGAAGAGGAGACGTAGGCGATTCATCGCCGAACTTCTATAACAAATCTTTGTGTCTTTTATTGCTTTAATTTTTATTACGCATTTATTTACTTATTCTTTTTATTTATCGATTGACGTAAGGCTTCCGCAAGCGCAAAATATTTTTATTTTACAAACTCATTTTAAAATGCTAAAGTAGCCAAGGAATCTCATTTCCCCCCCCCCCCCCTCTTCGATTCCAACAGACTCTCAGCCACAACAGTCACTTCCTCGGCTGGTTGGGAGTGAGCCTGTTTTTGCTTTCTCTTTTGAATAGCTTTCAGCACTAACGAGCTCATGACTCTGTCCTATGAATAAACAAGAAAAGAGATCAGCCAGATCTAGCAGAAAACACGGAATGAAATAGCTATTAAAGCTTGATAAAACAAGTACCAGCTCTCCCCCTCAAAGTCAAATCAGCCAGACTCAGCCCAGAAAAACAAAGGAGCTCCTCCACCAACAGCTTAGATGAATTGAAGTAGTGGCCCCCAATAGCTCTCATTAAATCTATGTAGAGGGGTACATCTAAGTAGAGGAGGCTCTTTTTGAAATTTTTAGGGGGAGAAGGAAGAACATGGAGATGGTCTAGCCAATCAGTACAGCAGACCAAGGGCTGAGGAGGTTTAACAAAAAAGAAATCGTTCTTCCAATCCTTGATCTTACTAGGATACTCCCCAACAAAGGCACAACCAGGTCGGCTGGTCACATACCAGGGTCCCTCATCGGGTCTCTTGATATCTAAGAAGTAAAAGAGGGAGGGTTGTCGTAAGGTAATCCCAACGTCCTGAAAATAATCACAAGACTGCACAAAATATGGAAGGAGTTGGGGGAGAATTGGCTAAGATTAAGCTGATAAAAGGTACTGAGCTCTTGAAAGAACTCAGGAAGAGGAAAGCCTAAACCTCCCTCCAGTTGCCCGCGATAAAAAGGTGTAGTAACCCTCAGGAGGTTGGCGAGGTCGTTGAGAGTTAGAGGGGAATATGAATTCATAATCAGAAGGGGCTTGGCTGAGCTTGCGTATTTGGTCATCATCTGAATCATCCAAAGCAGGAACATACAGCTCGTACCAGGGATAGTTACCTGGAGGGGACTCAGATCTAAGATGAGGGCTTGCTTCAGCAATCTGAAGTTCGTGTCCAGTCGAGGTCCCAGCTTCCTGGGAGTCCTCAGATCGCACAACTTCCTCAGTTGGTTCAACTTCCTCAGTTTGAAACACTCCCTCAGGGATGGCAAGCCCTTCAGGATAAAAAGATCCGCACTGGTCTACTGCCCTAAGATCTTCTTCAGCTAGGGGGAAGGAAATAACTGATCAGGGGAGGAAGACTTTCTTAAACAAAACAGCTAAGAATAAACGTACCTATGAGTTTTTCAGAGAGAAAAATGGAGAATAATGCGAAAGTGGTCGGAGCCGATCTGTTTCAAAAGTTGCAAAAGTAGACAATGACGGACGGGGCATACTATATATATAGGGGGACCTCTCTGAATCAGGGTCGTTGATCTCTGATGCGCTTTTTGGTCAGGATTGGCCTCGGGATACGGGCAGACAGCCCAACGGTCAAAATTTGGAAGTTAGAATTCAAATTATTTAGCCGTTATTTCCCGCCTAAATTAGGGGATATCAGAAGAGTTGGCTCATCAGGATAACTCAGCACATACGAAATTCTGGTCTATAACGTCAGCTCGACTGGGAGGGGGGACTGTGATACCCCTAAACAAGAAGACACCACCTGATGAGCCGACCTGACTCTGCCGTGTATTACTTGATCTTCTTCAAAAGACCTCGCCTGTTCGTCCGCGCTCTTTGTTAGGACCGACCTGTTGGGCCGATGCATTTCACCTTACATGTTGCCCTTCGACAAACTTCTCAACGACCTCTTTTGGAACCCGAGCTCATTGGCCGAGCTCTTCTCATTTCCTGCTTGAAACATGGCAGAACAGGGAAAGGGAGTCCCCTAACTAGGCAAGTCCTAGATCCGCGGAGCAATATCTGGGATTTGATTGTATTCACAAGATCTTAGCATATCGGGATAAGATTTGGATACACACGGAAGGAGTCATTGCTGCATGGTAACTCTTGAATCTCTGCCTATAAATACCAGGTTTAGGGTACCAACTCATTCACTCACAATCATATTACTCCACAAGTATATATTTTCTCGTATCCTCTTGCCTGATTTGAGCGTCGGATGTGACATGTCGGAAAGCTTCTGGCCCCCTTATCACGTTTCTTCATGATTTCAGGTGAGAATCCTAAGCGATATTGACGTTATTATTTGCGTTAAAGATACATGAAGGTATTGTTAACTTCCTATTATTATCAGAAAATAGTCACATTTTTTGATGATATCATATAAGTTGTTTCTTTTTTTCTCAAAATTTTATTTTCACAAACGTGAAAAAAAATACTTAACCTTTTCTATTTTCTTATCCACAAAACTAAAAGAAAATTATAGAAAGAACACTTAAAATGGGTCCCTGTATGACAAAACCCCCCAGAAAGCACAAGACGAAACATACACATCGTCACGTGAAAACCACGTGATATTCCTTATCCTCTAAAAGAAAAAACAAAAACAACGTTACAAACTTCTCAATATAGATCTTTCTTGGTTTTATAATTAGCATTTTAATTTATTTAATTTAAATAATAATATTTATTTTAGTATATTTTTATATCAAATAATACAGAAGATAATTATAATTTTTTTATATATTTCAACCAAAATAAATATTATTGTAATATGACTATTTTATAAGTGGACAAATATAACTAATTAAATACTTGAAGAAATTTATAAAATAATTATTTTAACAATGAGAAATATCTAATTATACCATACATAAAAAACCACCGTTTTTAATATTCTTCACATTCACCACGTGTCAGATTATTATTCTCCCACTTTCTAAACTAAAAATCTTCACACACTGGCAAAGCTTGGCGGAGAACTTGCGCCAGCAAATTGGGAGCGGAGAGATGAGGAAGATGTCCTTCGATATTCAATTGATGCACGGTGGTCCGCCCTCCCAGGTGGTTCTTCATGTAGTGCGTCACCGTCGCCGGAACCGACATGTCTTTCGCCGTCTGGATTATGGAACACGGCACCTTAACCAGTCCTAGTACTCCTCGAAAGTCGCTGTTCATCACGAACCGTGAAAAGAAGAGTGCTATGTCCGGCCGCATGTTGAACAGAGTGCGGCTGAATTCACGCACCGCCTCCGGAACGTCCACCCCGACCGCCAGCGGCGCGAACCCGTTGACCCATGCCTCGTAGTTTGCCTCCATTGCTGAAAATACTTTTTCGGTTTCCCCTTGATCGAATCCTCCGTGGTAGTCTTTATCGTTCAAGAACCTGGAAATTTGATTTTTCGTTCTGGATAAGATAGGGTAAAACTATATACTATTCATTTATTTAGTAAATATGTATTAAAATCAATCAATTTTGTCGAACAGTACTTGTGGATTATGTTTTGACTAAATTGGGATTCTTGGGCAAGGTTAATTCCAGTTTATTGGGATTTGGGAATAGATTCGAAATCAAAACAAACAGTAAAATATCTAGATTCCATGGGTGGGCCGACTTCTGAATTTGGAAGCTGTGTTAAAGTCCGTACCTTGGAGAGGCGCCGATGAGAACCAGCTTGATGAATAGCTCAGGGCGGCGAATGGCAGCAAGAATCCCGATTATGGCGGAGACCGAGTGGCCAACATAGGTGCAGCGCTGCACGCCGAGTGCATCAAGGATATGGAGTAAATCGTCAACGTAGGCATCCAAAGTGGTGTATCGGCTGAAATCGAAATAATCCGGGTTGACACTGCCGGCAAACACCAAGTCATACAGAACCACGCGGTGGTCACGCTCAAAGAACGGCAGAATGCCCTGCCACGCAGATTGATCCGTGCCGAACCCGTGAGCCAGCACTATGATCTTCTCTCCGGAGCCCACCACTCGCACGTTCAAGGCTTCCAACAAACTGTGCCACGTTTCTTTTTCTTGATTCATCGTCGAATTACTCGTAAAATTTAATCTAAAGAAGATGGAATGGCATGAAATCAGATCATGTTTGAGGGAGTGGTCTGTAATTTAAAATAGAAGATGGTACACTGTTTAGGGTCGTATGATGTTTTGGTGCGTGCCTATTTATATTTCTTTACAGGAGTATTTCATCGGTTAATTTGATGATATTTTTAAGGACACTGTCCTTGGAGGTAAATCTTACCATATATTGTGAATATTCCAAATAAAATATTTTAAATATACGGTAGATAAACCCCTAAAAACAATGCCTATTACAAGGACACAATTAAACAATTTGGTGTAACGCCGATAAAATTTACACAAAAAAGAGCTTTACGTTTTTAAATTTTTTTGAAAACATCAGAACTTGATTTTTCTTCTTAGTATACCAATATTCATTCTTTCTTGACACTTCTTTTCATTGAAAATATTTTTCTTATTTTAATAAATAGTATTAACGTAATAATATAGAGCAGATAAGCATTATAATTTATATGATATGAGTTTCGATCAGGGGCGGAATTAGAATTTAGCATGGGGTAAAAAATAATAATAACATAAAAAAGTGAGGAAAGAAATTTTAGTGGGCAAAATATAATGTTAAATGGACAATCTACAATTTTGGGGAGTGAAAGGGACATACAATTTTAGGTATAAAAAATAGTGAGATGTCATTTGCCTTTCCTTATCTGGTTGTACGTCTAAGGAGTTTCGACTAAACATTATTTATTATAATAGAATGACCAGCATATGTACTAAAATCATGGTAAAGTCCCCATTTCAGTGTTGCACTTGTTTTGTTGGGCTTTAAATTATTTGAAGTTAAGGTTGGAGATAGAATCTATCTTACATAATCATACTGGAAATTAGTGGATCTTCCTGCAGGTTGTAAACTACTAGGCCACAAGTGGATCTTCAAGATGAAGATGAAAGCTGATGGTACTGTAGATAAGTACAAGGCTAGATTTGTAGTCAAAGGCTACAGACAAACTGCAGGTGTTGATTATTTCGACACATACGCTCCGATATCCAGGAAAACGTCTATAAGGTTAATAATTACATTTGCTGCATTATATAACTTAGAGATCCATCAAATTGATGTAAAAACAGTTTTTCTAAATGGAGAGTTGGAAGATGAGGTTTACATGGATCAACCTGAAGGGAACGTAGTTCCAGGTAAAGAAACGGAGGTGTGTAGACTTGTGAAATCCTTGTATGGATTAAAACAATCACCTAAACAATGGCACGAAAAGCGTCATGTTTTCAAATGGGTTTAAAACAAACAAATGCGATAAATGTGTCTACGTGAAAGGAGACAATACAAACTATGTGATAGTATGTCTTTATGTGGATGACATGATAATTGTTGGTAATAACAATAATATCCAAATTACAAAGAAAATGTTGTCGCGAAATTTTGAGATGAAAGACCTAGTCTTGCAGATGTGATTCTTGGGATGAAGTTCACGAAACATGCAGATGTATATTCTATCTCCCTGAGTCATTATGTTGAGAAAATACTTGACAAGTTTGACAAGGGAAATAATACCATCACGAGAACACCTATGGAGGTGGTGTCAAATCTTTGCAAGAATCGCGAAGAATGTGTGCAACAACTTGAATACTCTAGGGTCATAGATAGTCTCATGTACCTCATGGACTACACTAGACCTGATATAGCTAACTCAGTAACAGATTCAGCAGATATACGAGTAATCTCAGTTATGAGCGTTGTAAGGCAGTAGTTCGAGTTCTTAGATATCTAAGATATACTACTAACTACGGATTGCATTATACGAGATATCCAGCAGTAACTGAAGGGTAATCAGATGCGAATTGGATATCGGACTCCAAGAATATAAACTCCACGAGTGGATATATCTTTATAATTGGAGGTGCAGCTGTTTCTTGGAAATCATGTAAACAGACGTGCATTGCTAGATCAACTATGAAATCTGAGTTCATAGCTTTAGATCTTGCAGCAGTAGAAGCTGATTGGCTCGGAGTTTCTTGGAGGACATTCCAATGTGGTCAAAACCTATGCCACCCATTAGCGTGCACTGTGATAGTCAGTCAGCTATGGGAAGAGCACAAAACAATGTGTATAATGGGAAATCTAGACACATATGTCGGAGACATAAATCATGAGAAATCTACTGAAAACCGGTGTTATTTCTCTAGATTATGTGAAGTCTAAAGAAAATATTGCGGACCCATTTACGAAAGGTCTAACGAGAGACCGAGTAGAGATTTCATCGAGGGGAATGGGGTTGAAGCCCATGAAATTGATTTCCAACCATGATGGTAACCCAACCTGAATTGTAAAGTCCAATTTGCAGGTTCAATGGGAAAACCAAATTGTGGGGGGAAATCGAACAAAGCACTCGGGAAGTTGAGTTCATTACCTATTCTTGTGATGAAAGATTGATAAACTTGTATTTGGGAAGGCTGAGCTCATGCTCTTAATGGTTCTTTTATCTCGAGATATTAAAGTGGGGTATGACAGGATACTCTTTAGGAGAAATCGCATATATCGAATGTGAAGGGGC
Source organism: Haberlea rhodopensis (assembly GCA_907163345.1). Taxonomy (NCBI): domain Eukaryota; kingdom Viridiplantae; phylum Streptophyta; class Magnoliopsida; order Lamiales; family Gesneriaceae; genus Haberlea; species Haberlea rhodopensis. The sequence goes on from CAJQUN010000450.1 coordinate 116,899, forward strand.
TGCTTCTATGAGATGACCTGAGGGCTAAATCTCTAGAGCATTCGATGAAACATCCAAGACAGTCCAGGAGATGAAGCTGTGTGAGTATTGTTGTCTTGTCATACATAAAACGTCGAACAGTTCAAGGCATCACGTCCACTGGTTGACAAGTATATTCGATGATACTTTACTATGGAATGTTCAAGGTTAACCACCACCTATCCTGATGCAGTGGATTCTCAAAGTACTCTCAATCTTCATCTAGGTGCATTATGTAATTTTTTCGCCATATTGCATTCATGTGGGGGATTGTTGGGATTAATAATTCAAAATTGGGTTTAATTGATAAAAGCTCAATAATTATTATTAATTTTGTTAATGAGAACAAAATTATGGTAAGTTAATTATGAATAGTCAATTAGGCTAAAGAAATCCACATTGAGAAAATGAGACACTTATGGTTTTTTTATAATGAGATACAAATCAATATAGTGTAGTTAAGTAGAAAATATGGGTGCCCCTCGCGCGCCGTCCGTCCGTCCGCTCGGCTCGTCTCGTCTCGTCTCGCCGCGCCGCGAAGGCAGCCCTATCTTTTTACTACTCAGATTTCTGAAATGACTTTTTGTGGGGTCCTCGTTACTTAATCCGTTATGTATCAGTTCATTATACATATGTGAGTAAGAATTAAGTAAAACATACACATCATTAAGAGTTTAATTATGTAGGTTGTTACAATTTGACAAAGCCTATGTCATTATTACACATCATATATGTACATCACAACAACCTAAACTGAAAACTCCTAAACAGTGGTTCAGCTCGCAGCGGAATAGACTCACAATCCCGTCCTCCCACGTCTATGAGTCCCTACAGAAACAATCACACAACATGAGTATAGATAAACAACCATCCAGTGCGATATCCAATAAAAACATAAACGATAAAGCACTAAGAACAACAATGTGATTGTCATGTATCATGCATCATCAACTGCAAATATGTCATGACATGTCTCACTCATCATCCTGTTATAACCAGACCAATATGATATGCCTATCTCAGCTCAATATGTCAGTGGAACCTCATCACATCTTCATATTAGCAGCCCATATCATAGTACCGTCCTCACATGTTATAACAGTCAGAGCATATACCCAACCGACGTATATCTCTCATGCCAAAGTATATGTAGCATATCTATCGTGGCAATAATCCCAGCCAAATCATATGCCAACACCGGCATATCTATCATGGCACCGATCTCAGCCAAAGCATATACTGCACATCTATCGTGGCATCCATCTCAACAATGTAATATCATGAATGCACATGCATATGATACCACTAATCATACGATAACATGCTCACATCATCATCATCGCAACACTATCATATACCCGTACGTCAAAACGTAACTGTTCTGCGACAAAAACGATATAAAGTAGGTGTCACTGTCTAACCGCCTCGTTGTCCCGTCCCCTGTGATGATGCTACAACAATACCAACAATATAGCATGTTATCATAGGCATAAAAATCAAATTCTACAAACAATAACATTTTTCTAATTCTGGACCCTGGCGATCGATCTCATGTTTTGAGGCGATCGGTCGCCTAAAGATTTGGTCATAGGCGATCGATCTCCTCTTTTCACGCGATCGGTCGCCTACCACTTTGGAAAACATTCTGCCTTGAGGCGATCGATTGCCTACTTGAAGCGATCGATCGCTCAAGCACCACCACTCTCATGTTTAGCCACAGGCGATCGATTGCCTCGAAGGTAGCGATCGATCACCTCCTCTGTTTTCAGAAAAGCCATGGCGATTTTCTCTTTCTTTTCTTGGTTCTCCTTCTACAACTCAATTCCAATCATGGAACTTTGCTCACCACAATACCTAGCATTATATAAACATATTTCTAGCATAATTTCAATCATTCCTTTTCATGATAACAAGTTTCAATTCAAAGCATATAAAATTAGTAACCACATGCTTCAAGTTTCCATCATCTCAATCCATATGCATCATATGCTATACAATTCTTACCAAGAAAGGTTGAAGTCACTTCACTCAACTTCCTAGCTTGATTATCAAGTGAAATCCAAGCCAAAAGATGCAAAACCAACAAGGGTTTGGAGAGGTGCTTGTGTAGAGATTTGTAGGTGTGTTTTGGTTTTGTATGTTTTTAAAATCTGATTATTCCTTCATATAAACTCCATCACCTCAAACCCAAATTCACATGTCATGCAACTTAAATACACACCACATACACACTCAACTCACATGCACATGTTAATGCCTCTCAAATGCATACTAAATACATACCAAGGTTATATCCCACTATATGATGTAATTCCATATTAAATTCCATAAATCATATGTTTATGTTATGAACTCATTTATTTGATTCTCACATGTATTTTATTTTCCAATGAGGTTCCATTCATACATGGCTTTACTCCTACTCGGTTCAATCCGAACCCGAGTCCATATCATACTGTAATTAATCATAATTACACCATAAACATATAACACATGTATACGTCAGATCGAGGCATGCCACTTTTTCATCTACCTGACTTTTCATATTCTGCTGAGTATTAAATTTGAGACTTTTCACCTACCTGCAGAATTGATGTCAGATTTAAGTGTGAGACTTAAATCCATATTAATCTGATGTTAAGTGTTGAGACTTTTCATCTACCCCATTAAACTTTACACTTAATTTCTGAGGCATTTGGAGTGGTCTGCTGCTCAGCTATATAAGCTTCTTCAACCATATGTTTTCATCATTCCGAAAATCTGCATACATACATATATCATTCTGTTTTGAGAGTACTACACACTGCTAGTGTTCGAGCTAATCTGCTCGAAGTTCTGCTTCAATCTGAACAGAGGTGTTTGGGCGTTGTACCTTGGAACTCACTTGTCCAGGAGGCCAGAAGCTAAGGCGGGCAAATTTGAGTTTACGGGTACACGGTTTGTTGTGGCCTCGTCCAGAATTGTTTGCAAATTCTTGTTGATTAAGTCTTCAGTTTATAACTACTAATGTAAGTCTAATGCTTTTGTAGTTTGGTTGTTTGATGTTATAAGTATACTGTTTATGTTCACAGTATAGTTTCTCTTTTTAATACAATTGTTTAAACTGATTCAATCTTTCGAGTTAAATAAAAAGAACCAACATAAAGTTGTTGATGTCACAATTTGATGGCGTAAGATTTTTACTTTAATCTATTATTTTTTTTGTTTCGTATTATGAGATAACATTTTCTATTTCAGTTTTAGTACATGATTTGTATAAATAAATATATATATATATATATATATATATATAAATAGGATGACAGTTATATGGTTGATGATCTGTTTAGGATGACGGTTATATGGTTGATCTATCATTTGATAATTATGTTTCATATAAATTTTTTCATATAAATTTTTTTATTGTTTTATATTAATCTATCATTTTATTTAATTTTAGTTATGTACGTTAGTGTAAGAATTTGTAAATGCAATAATTTTAGTTTATTTCTATTTGACCAGCTAACCGCCCGCACCTACCCGCATCGCATCCACCTGAAACCGTGATGTTATGCATATTTATTGGGCAGTTATGATTTAACTATTTAACAACTCGTATCTATTGGGTTGAGTGATTTTTTTCATATCTATCCATCCACGTACACCCAGACTTGAAGTCGATGTTTGCTAGTGTAAATGAGGTGGATACATGCTTGGTCTCATCCTAAATGGAGAGTCTATTATTATTATTATTATTATTATTATTATTATTATTATTATTATTATTATTATCCAACATGTTAGAAGAAACCACCAATAGGTATTGTCAAAATTAATTGCAATGCAGCGATTTTTCCATCTGGGAAATCAACAGGTTTCAGGATCATTGCTAGAGACCATAATGGACAATGTGTAGCTTGGATCATCAAACATTTCCCTTCCACCGTAAATGCAGAACTAGCCGACCTATTGGCTTTAAGGGATGCAATTATATTGGCATCCCAGTGGATGGACTCAAATAATTCTGAAAGTGATTGTAAGATCGTTACAATCACATTCTGAAAATCTGTCACACATCGGCCATATAATATTTCATATTCATAGACTTATACTGTAATTTTCAATAGTAAAAGCACAAATGATTCGAAGAAACGAAAATGAAGCGGCACATAAGCTAGCAAAAAATTTATTAGTATCGACTTTTGGATCATCAGATTATCCAGACTTTATTTATACTATTATAAATTTTAAGCTTCGCATTAATAAATCAATTTATCGTATTTCTCAAAACAAAATAAAAAAAAAAGTGTCGACAAAAAACAATACTTCCAATTTCTCATTTAAAAAAAACACGAATTCCGACCCAATCATAATCCCAATAAAATAATATATACAAAGAAAATATAGTTACGTGATGTCTGATGGAACTTTCGAGTGGTTGGTTTGGTTGGTAGTTGGAGATAATGATATGATGGGGATGGAGCTAGACGTTTTTAGGAGGAGGTGCTTTTTTTTTTCTTTTCTTCAAGATAATTAATAGTTAAGAAATTAAAAATATGAATATAATTTTCTAATATTTACTCAGAAAATAATCATAACAATTATATTTATTTGATATATTTTTAAAAATAATCGTAGAATTTTGATTTTTTTCAAAAAATTTGTTGGATTTGACTTTTTTCTTATCCAACATCGAAGAAAGTAAGGAAATGGCCAAATCATTTGGCTATGAAAGAAGGCTTTGGCCTTCTGTTTTAAGTGCACCAGTCAATAACTTGTCTAACAACTTTTGGCTTTAGATAAATTCCTCTCTTGTTTTAGAATCTAGTAAAATTCTTAGTATGCTCTCTGGTTGCAGCTGTGTGAGCTTCAACATTATAAAAGATTATATTATGTGTCTTTCTTGTGAGGGGAGGGGTGTGAGTTATAAAGTGTGGCTAGTGAGAAATGTTTGTGGGTGTGTTCTAGGGTGAGAAGAAAAGTTGTGTTGTTGTAATAATTTTTCATATAGTGTATTTTCTTATCTGGTCCTTGTGGTTTTTATCCTGATTTGGGAGTTTTTCACGTTAAAACTTTGTGTCGTTATTATTTCTTCTTTTGCTTGCTTTTTCACATAAAATGTGTTGATCACGGGGTGAATTTGGAGGGTCAAATTCCCAACAAGTAACATCAGAGCCTGGGTCCTTTTGCAGTGGTGGAGCTTTAGTGTGGTAGGCGAATACGTATTGACTAAGGATGTTATGTCTAGGAAAATAGGTATTTAAGTGGACCAGTGTGACCACATCAATTTTCCTGGGAATCTTGAAGTTATGTCTAGGAAAGATCGAGATTTTAGAGTGTACTATTCAGGTCTACAATAAAATTCATCAAAGCATCACAAGGCAATATCGGGAAGCAGAGTTTAAAATGCAATCAGATTTGATGTGGAGAAATTTGATGGAAAAATCAACTTTGATTTGTGGCAAGTGCAAGTCAAGGATGTGTTGATTCAGTCTGGTTTACACAAGGCGTTGAAGGGCAGAGTAATCCCCAAAAGCAGCAATGACACTAGTTCGACTGATGGAATAACTAGCAACAGGCAAAGCTGAAATGAGCAATGAAGATTGGGAGGATCTTGATTTGAGAGCAGCAAGTGCAATCCGTTTGGGCCTGGCCAAAAATGTTCTTGCAAATGTGCATGGAATGTCTACGGCTAAGGAACTCTGGGAAAAAATGGAAGAGTTGTATCAGGCAAAGGGCGTCTCAAATCGGGTGTATTTGAAAGAGCAATTTCATACATTGCGAATGAATGAGGGTACTACTATTTCAGATCATTTATGTCTTCTCAATGGTATTGTTTCAGAGCTTGAATCTATTGGAGTTAGAACTGATGATGAGGATCAGGCCTTGAGACTCATCTGGTATTTTCCACGTTCATAAGAGCACATGAAGTCGATCTTGATTCATGGGAAGGAGAAATTCATTTTCTCAGATGTTACTAGTAAGCTTCTTTCTGAAGAGAAGAGACTTGGCAAGAGTAGTAGTGCACATGAAAGTTTTGCAATGGTAGCTCGTGATTGGAAGAAGAAAAACTCTGTACAAAAAGCTTGTTGGGACGTTGACAACCTGGCCACATCAAGAGAAATTGTCCAAGAGCTGGAGCGGGTTCGGCAAATTGCTCCGTATCAGCAAGTGAAAATGCTGATAATGAAGCTAACATTGTCTCCTCTTTTGATGTCCTCTTAAAAAGAACATGTACATCCTTATGGCATGTCGTTGTCCCGAAGTTGTCATGAAAAATGATGTAAAATGTTAGCGGGTCAAAGTTTTGCACACTTGCATTGGTTTGGCATTGATGCATGTCGTGTGGTGGAAATATATGTCGATGGCTGATTAACTTTCAGGAGAGCCAAAACGTGGGAGTTGCACCATAATGTTCAGCAATGTTCTTTTTCGACATAGGCTGAATTGAAATGCTTGGAATGACTTATTCTGAGTGGGGTATGCTTTTATGGTGGAGTATGGTAGTTCTCTGCATTAAGAATTATGACTGTATTGGAGTGTTGGTAGCATAGGCTATAGAGATCTTCATCGAGGTAGAGTGTTGGAATGACAAAGCCACAAGGTGGAGATTGTTGGATTGGATTTGTTCTTGTCCCACATATAAGAAAGTAAGAAATTGCCAAATCATTTGGCTATAAAAGAAGGCTTTGGCCTTCTGTTTTAACTGCACCAACAATAGCTTGTCTAACAACTTTTGACTTTAGATAAATTCCTCTCTTATTTTAGAATTTAGTAAAATTCTTAGTATGCTCTGTGGTTGCAGCTGTGACTGAGCTTCCACGTCAGAAAAGATTTTATTAGGTGCCTTTCTTATAAGGGGATGTGTGTGAGTTATAAAGTGTGGCTAGTGGGAAAGTTTTGTGGGTGTGTTCTGGGGTGAGAAGAAAAATTGTGTGTTTGTAATAATTTTTCATATAGTGTATTTTCTTCTTTGGTCCAGATGGTTTTTCTCCTGATTTGGCAGTTTTCCACATTAAATCTTTGTGTCGTTATTATTTCTTCTTTTGCTTGCTTTTCTCATAAAATGTGTAGATTATAGGGGTGAATTTGGATGGTCAAATTCCCAAAACTAACAGGTAACATGCAAAGATACTATTGCCCTTGAGGGCTGGATCAAAAAAAAAAATCCTACGAACACGGCATAAAAATGTAGATAAAGGTTGAACTGTTGAAGTCAAACAAAAACCAAGAGTTAATCTATTATTGAAATCAATGAATGATGTGACAATTTCTTGTAAGTTGATAAGGTTCATAACAAACGATACGACTCCAATGGCTTTCTCGGATGGTAGTCATCCTTCTCTTTATTTTGGGAGCCTGATATGCTTCTTTGTAACAAAAAAAATTCACAACCCCTTCACTCAAAAAAATAAATAGAAATAACGAACGATGTTACCATGCATATGCATTTTCCATGATAAGTGACAAAAATATATGCATTATTCTCCTCAAAAACAAAAACAAAACATGTGCATTTTCTTCTTCTTTTTTCCGGAATGAATGTGCATCATCATCATTATCCTATATATATATATATTTTGAAAGAACCATTATCCCATAAAATACTTATATAAATCGGATGTTTATAAAGACCAAAATATATAAATATATATATATATTTATATGTATATTGATGTTTGTAAGATCGGAAGTATAAAAATGGGACTGTTATATGACCACAGTGCAGCCGTAAGATTTAACAAGGTTAATATATAAATAGGAAAGACTGGCACCTATGGACCTGCTTTTTGTGGCCCTATAGCTCAGTTTGCATGGATGAGATAAATGACGTGATGGGGAGGACAAGTTGTGTTTAGCCATGACAACAGGTGCTCAATTGACAAAATTAAAAACTAAAATATTATTTAAATGTGTAAAATGAAAGTAACCTTTTTGTATGTTCATATTAGCAAATATATTTGATCTAGTAAACTTCAAAATTCAATAGATTGATAGCCTCTCTTCTTCTTTTTCTTCTTTTTTTAATAATATGGAGTATCCGAGTTTCATCCGGCTAATCCCCGATGGTGGTTGATCTTCGATCCAGATGCATCTCTCGAGTAAATCCGGATGTTGTCACATATTTCAAAAAATAAGTCTTGTCTTTCAAGATGCTGATAAGACTTGAACTGTCATCCTCATTTTGTGCCGTGCCCATGGGGCGATTGGGTTTGTTTGATGATGCTCTTAAGGGTAGTACCCTTAGGGGCATTATCACCGTTCATTTGGAATCTTTTTTTAAAAAAAAAAAAAGATTCCACATGGATGGTGGATGATGGCCCTGAGGGCAGTGCTCTTCAGGGCTGCAATAATAAAACCGGGCGATTGATAGCCTTGAATAACAATGACATCTGATGAAACAATGGGTTCACTTCGTGCAATAACTACTCATCAGACTTATCTTATCCTTTGTCAAACCTTTTCCACATTCCTCCTTTTTCCTGTGCTCTGAAATCTTGCAGCTATTCATATTCCAATTTAGAAAATGATAGCAGTGTGCAGCTACTGAAATTGAAAGACAACAGTTTTGTTGGAATAAGTACGAGGATTTTTTTAGAATTAAAACAGAAAAAATTAAGAGGGAATGAATGTCCAAGGGGACGGTAAGAATGAATATATCTCAGTATGTATCTTTTAGTTGCCATCTTTTGAAGTTATTTTCGTTGAACTTCTTGGGCCTCTCTCCATGATGAACGGAAGTCGTTGTTCCACTCGACGAATCCATTTGTTACGAATATCGTTTCAAGATTGTAGGAAAATTGTATCAGATGTTTATCTTTGGGATAAACGAAGGCAAAGTAACAAGATGCGTCAATGAACGTTTGTCGATGCAAAAATTGGAATCTATGTCCTTGAAACGATATTGTCCCGATATGGTGCTCACGGTTTGGCAGCAATCGACCCCCAAGATACAACGATTATGATTCATAATAGAAACACTTCAAATCACGAATCATTAAACCACAAAGGTTTAAAGACATTCAAACAAGAACAATTGATGAACAAGATGAATGTGTAAAAATTTGCTTTGATCTTGTATTTTAATCTCTTCAAAAGTATGTTAAATTCTCAAGGAAGTTGTTCTATATATAGTGCATCATTGGATGCTACGAAAATACACATTTTGGATGTATTCTTTTTTGAAAACATGCATCAATACGCCAAAGGATACATAACCCTGCAAAAAATTGATTTTGCACGATTGGATATCGACTATGGCGCATAGGCACAACATACTCATTCCAGCTAGAGTGGTGCCTAGACGCCACATACAGGTGGCCACATGCAGGTGGTGCCTAGGCGCCACCTCTACTGTACGGATTTTTTCGGGCAGTTTCGGTGTCCCAGTTTTGTTCATTTTTTCGTATTTTTTATTTTTACATGCTTAATTTCAATTCATTAAGTAAATTTTTCCGACATGGACTTGGTCTCATCTGTTATAGTCGGTTGGTCTCATCTGTTATAGTCGGAGGGAGAACAAGTATTTTGATTTGAAATTGTCCCATCCAAACGCACCCTTACTGATTTGAATTAATACAGTTAGAAGTAATTTCAAATCTTTTAGAATATGTGTAAAACTATGAAAAGTTGTGTTAGAATATAAAAAGATGATGACAAATATTTTTTGCAGCAATGAAAGATTGAATGTAAAATAACAAATGTATTGCAAAATATAAATATGATGTGAAAATATATTTTTACGAAATATAAATATTTATTTGTGTTTTGGAAAGGAAAGATAAACAAACTTTCCCCCATTTTCTATAATCCTTTCAAAATAAAAAAATCATCTTACTAATTTTAGGTAGAAATTGTGGATAGAAGAAGTATAGAGCAATAACACGTATCGTGGTGTTAAAATGAGTTTTTTTTATACTACTCAAGAGAGCAGTGTCCTAAATCAAAGATTTGGTATGCATTATATATAGGGTAACATCAAACTAATCATTAAAATATACATTTTCGTGTATCACGTCGTGTTATCGCATCCAACTAAATAATCTACACTGTTTGTTTATATTTATCATCTACATAATTAAATCATACCATTAAATCATTAGAGTGCCATATAATACGGGGTAATAATTAAAAGATGTGATAACATTATGATATATAACTTCCAATAGTTTCAGAACTTGAGTCATATGTTATATAAAATAGATAAAAAGTGGATATGAAAATAATAACTGAATATTTCACACCAAACGGTGTCATATATACTAATAATAAGTGAACTCGCGTAACCAGGCGCTAGGGCGCCTAAAACGGGCAATGGGCGCCTATGAATCTGTCCCAATTCTACGCACTTTTCATCATAAAATATATCATTTCTCGGATTTTATAAAATAACAAAAACAGTAACAAAAGCCATAATTCCGATCGAATAGTAACATAAAAACTAAGTAAAAGAAAATAAAATTTAAGTCCAAAAATACACTTATCATGAACCTTGTTGCGGAATTTGAACAAAACCTGAAGAAGTCGGTTAGTTCGATCCTCCAAGTTCCGTGGTATCGTCTTCACTCGCTTGCTTCTGGTTCGAGCTACTGGTAATGCTTGTAATACTCGTATCATTCTCCCTACAATATTGGTTTAGATTCACGATTCAAGTAGGTGCACACATAATAATCTGGGTAAGGTCATTCACACAACTTTCTACACTTATATTTAACATTCATTTGACAAAAATGACAAAGCAATTCTTGGAGTACGTCTGATGAAGTGTTTTTACATTTTTGGAAAATATTTTCGAAATGAATCGGGAAATATGATAAATATTTGATTATAGTTTCGAAACGACGCATTTTTCGTTGTAGACGTTCTCTCACTTTTTCAAATATTATATGATAATTTTGAAAATCTAAAAATATAACTATACAATAATAGCATAATATGTTACTAGAATTTAATAGAAAATAACAACTGTACATGGCAATATCAAAATGAGAAGAAAAGGCATTTTTTTGGGAACAAGAAAAGATAAATAATACGAGAAGTTTACATGTATTGGAAGCATAGGTGAAGATCACCTGGATAGCTATTTCCTCAGTGGAGTATGAAGATTTGGTGTCTACTGAGGTTTCGTTTGATTATGAGCATATTGGAATGAAAGAGTATTTGCAAGAAAACTACTTAAACAATGTTACATTTAATTAGCTTAGTTGTTAGAGAGTTATTTGCCAGCTGTAGTTTCTTCACCAACAAGTCATCCAGCTCACTCGTGTATATAAACTCATGTATGCTCTTTTATTTAAATAATCTACAGGAATTAATATTTCATGTTTCTCCTTTTCTCTGTTCTATGAACATAATATGGTATCAGTGAATATTTTGATTCGCATCAGCTGATTTGTATCTACTGTTGCTGATTTCAAGCTCCAGTTCATCTCTGATTCTGAATTGGTCTTCTCATTTTCGAATTCTGGTATTTTTTTTCCTGATTGAAATGGCTTCTCCATATTCTAGTTCATCATCATCGACAATATCCGTCATTGATGATCCTTCAAGTCCGTTTTTTCTACATCACTCCGATCATCCTGGATTATCTTTGGTTTCCAAACTCTCACAGGTGACAATTATCCTTCCTGGAGTCGAGCAATGCTTATCGCTCTTTCTGTGAAAAACAGATTAGGTTTTGTCAATGGACTCATCAAAAGGCCAATAGATGCCGACGCTACGGTCAATTTTTGGATTCGTAACAATAACATTGTCATATCTTGGATTATCAATTCAGTTTCTAAAGAAATATCTGCTAGCATTTTATTTTCTGAGAATGCTTCTGATATTTGGCAAGATTTGAAGGAACGATTTCAGCAAACAAATGGACCACGGCTTTTTCAATTGCGACGAGAATTGATGGCTTTAACTCAGGGTTCTAATTCGGTTAGTGTCTATTTCACTAAACTCAAAACTATATGGGATGAATTGAACAACTTTCGTCCGTCATGCACCTACGGGAAGTGTACATGTGATGGTGTTACAGCTATCTCTTCATTCCACCAACATGAATATGTCCTAACCTTTCTATTAGGATTACATGAGTCTTTTAATCAAATCCGCAGTCAACTTCTTCTTCTGGATCCACTTCCCTCAATTAACAAGATTTTTTCTCTAGTTGTCCAAGAGGAACGACAACGATCAATGGGCCCTCAGTCACTTTCCTTCAGTGATCCTAATGCTAGTACTGCATTTGTGGTGAAAAACAATCCATCCAGAGATATGCAAGGGAAAGGAAAATATCAAAAGAAGGAACGTCCTTTTTGCACAAAATGTGAGATCCATGGACACATAATAGAGACTTGTTATAAAATAAATGGATATCCTCCAGGATATAGAACAAAACAGCGTTTTAGATCGGATGTCCAGGCCACTCCACATGTGAACTAAGTCTTACATTTACCATATCCTTCTCAGAAATCTGCTACTGATGATGGAAATTCCTCTGCTACTGGACATGGAAATATCTTCAAGAACTTGAATAAGGATCAGTATCATCAGCTCATGCAGATGTTCTCTACACACTTATCCACGTACAACACCTCATTGGATAATTCACATGAGCCTTCCTCATCCTTTACCACATGTACATGCTTTTCTGTTGCAAGCAATCATAGTCTTTCTTCTGGTAATTTGTGGATTATGGACTCTGGAGCGTCCAGTCACATTTGCGCAAATTCAAAGCTCTTTTTCACTATGACTCCTTTGCATAACTCTATTGTCACCCTACCAAATTATACAAATATTCCAGTACATTCCATAGGTTATGTTCACATATCGTCACACATTTCCCTGCTAAACACACTCCATGTTCCACAATTTCATTTTAACCTCATATTTGTTAGTGCTCTACTTCATGATTCCAATCTCATTGTCATATTTCATCCTACTTATTTCCTTATCCAGGAAATACACACCAAGAAGACGATTGGCAAGGGTAACAAGATAGGCGACCTCTACATTTTGATCCAACCAGCATAGATCTCCATCTTTCAGCCACTGTCAACTCGATTTCTGCTCATCTTTGGCACAACCGCCTTGTTCATCCATCTTTCAAGAACTTAGAGTCTTTGACTTCCAAACTACACTGTGATTTTTCTAGAATAAGCAAGCCTTGTTACATATGTCCTCTTGCAAAACAAAACATTTGCCATTTGTATCACATAATAACATGTCTACCACACCTTTTGACCTCATCCATTGTGATATTTGGGGTCCTTGTCATGAATGTAGTCACTCTGGACATCGTTTTTTCTTGACGTTAGTGGATGATTGTACACGTTATGTTTGGATTTTTCTTCTTAAATCGGAGGCCACACTTGTTATTCCACGATTTTTTGCAATGGTCAAAACACAATTTCAGACTGATATTAAACAATTTCGGCCTGATAATGCCAAAGAACTATTTCTCACTGATTTCTTTGCTCAACGCGGTGTTATTCATCAATTTTCATGCCTTAACACTACACAACAAAATTCTGTGGTTGAACGCAAACACCAACATTTACTTAATGTCGCTCGTGCTTTATACTTTCAATCACGAATGCCTCTTAAGTTCTGGAGTGACTGTATTTTCTACTGCCACATTTCTTATCAACCGGACTCCCTCACAATTACTTCATCATAAGTCCTCATTTGAACTGCTATATCACAAACCAGTAGACTACTTTCCATTCAAGGTCTTTGGTTGTCTTGCCTTCGCCTCGACTTTAGTCACACATAGAACCAAGTTCCAGCCACGTGCTCGAATGTGTGTATTTCTTGGATATCCTCTTGGTATTAAAGGCTATAAGTTACTTGATATTACATCCAAAGAAATCTTTATTTCCAGGGATGTCATATTCCATGAAACCATTTTTCCCTTTCATTCTATCATTTCTTCTGAATGCACTCCTGATCCTTTTCCTCACTTGGTTTTCCCTATCATTCCTACTGACACACCAATTGATCCACCAGCCGATCCTCTAGTTACTCCACTAGTTGATACACCTGTTCATTCACATGTTGTTCCATCTGATTCCATCATTCCTCCTCGAAAATCTTCACGTTCTTCTCGCCCTCCCACTTACTTACAAGAATATCACTGCCACAATCTTTCCACGGGCCATGAGTCGATTCCCAAACACACTAGTCCTCATCCTTTATCCAAGTTTGTTGCTTATGATTCTTTATCTCCATCATTTCGAACATTCACCTTATCTGTATCATCTCATTTTGAGCCATCCTTTTATCATCAAGCTGTAGCTTCTCCCGAATGGCGTCAAGCCATGCATGATGAATTACGAGCTATGGAACTAAACAATACTTGGTCCATAGTCCCTTTATTAGTTGGCAAAACATCGATTGGATGCAGGTGGGTGTACAAACTTAAATTACATTCTAATGGTTCAGTTGCACGTTATAAGGCTGCTTAGTGGCCAAGGGTTATAACCAACGCGAAGGTGTTGACTTTATTGATACTTTTTCGCCTGTTGCCAAATTGGTCAATGTTAAACTTCTTCTTGCTTTAGCTTCCTCACATGCATGGCATCTTGTTCAGTTGGATGTCCACAATGCTTTCTTAAATGGGGACTTATTTGAAGAAGTTTACAAGGATTTGCCATTGGGTTTTAGTCCTACCACACAATGTAATCATCATCCAAAGCTTGTTTGTAAACTCAATAAGTCAATATATGGTTTGAAACAAGCCTCTCGGCAATGGTACACAAAATTTTGTGCTGCTTTGATTCGGTTTGGATTCACTCAATCTAAATCGGATTATTCGTTATTTGTTAAAGGGACAGGCTCTACCTTTGTTGCTTTATTGGTGTACGTGGATGATATTTCATCACTGGTCCTTCTCTTCCTACAATTGATTCTTTGAAGAAATTTCTTGTTTAAGCTTCATGATTTGGGCTCTTTACGTTATTTTCTTAGGTTGGAAATTGCTCGTGCTTCATCGGGTATCTCATTGGCTCAACGACAGTATACTATTCAGTTATTTGAAGATTATTCCTTCTCCAACATCAAACCAAATCAGGTTCCGATGGATCCTAAAATCCAACTTAATGCTACTGATGGTGACCCACTTCCAGATAGTTCTGTATATCGTTGATTGATTGGCAGATTATTGTACCTCACCTTGACAAGGCCAGACATTACATTTGCTATTCATCGGCTCAGCCAATTTTTGGCTCATCCCCGCACCATTCATTTACAAGCTGCTCATCATCTACTTCGCTACCTTAAGGGTAATCCTGGTCAGGAGCTCTTTTTCTCTGCAAACTCTCTTATTCAGCTCAAGGCCTTTTCCGGCGCTGATTGGGGGACATGTCCTGTTTCTCGAAGATCGACCACTGGTTTTTTGCATATTCTTAGGTGACTCTTTAATCTCTTGGAAATCAAAGAAACAAACCACTGTTTCCAGATCTTCCGCAGAGGCTGAATACCGTGCTTTGACAACTACTTCTAGTGAATTAATATGGATACATCAGTTTCTTCGTGATTTCTCCATTATATGTCCTCTACCTTCTGTAATTTTTTGTGACAATGCTGCTACGATCCACATTGCTTCCAATCCAATTTTTCATGAACGCACAAAGCATATTGAATTGGATTGCCATTTCATCCGGGACAAGATTTCTGCAGGCTCCATCAAGCTCTTGCCGACACGCTCTCGTCTTCAACTTGCTGATATCTTCACCAAAGCTTTACCTTTTCCATTACTTCATTCTTTACTTTCCAAGATGGCATTAACAACATTTATCGTCCATCTTGAGGAGGCGTGTTACATTTAATTAGCTTAGTTTGTTAGTTAGTTATTTGCCAGTTGTTAGTTTCTTCACCAACAAGTCATCCAGCTCACTCGTGTATATAAACTCATGTATGCTCTTTTATTTAAATAATCTACGGGAATTAATATTTCATGTTTCTCCTTTTCTCTATTCTATGAACATAATAAACAAGGTGTTTATTTTTTATTTCTTTAAATAATTGAGAAAGGAGTGCATTTTTCATAAAAAATAGTATCTGGTGGGAACTTTTTTTTTTTTAAGACTGTATTTGGGAAACTTTTAAAATAAATGCTTTAAGAAAATGAAAAGACGTAGAATATCAAAGTAATTACGACATTTTTTTTTGGTTGTCCTGGTTCGGGTCCTGTTAATCCGCTCCTTCAAAAACCTGTCATTCATACACATCCCTCGATTTATCTGGTGGCGATCTTAAAGGGTTGGGATCGTCACCCAAGAGTCAGACACAAACCTGAATACTTTGTTAAACTAAAAAAAATACGACATTTTCCAAGTTTCTCTCTCTAGCAAAACTTCCACTTGAAGTCTTTTCTATGGGAGCATTGTTAGATAGTCTACTGATCTCGTCTTCTCCGCCCCGTGGTCCCTGTTTTTTATGCTTTTCTCTGTTGGCTAGTTCCTTAGTTTCATTCCCTTTGGTATTTGAGGTTGGTTCTGGTCCTTGCTGCTTCTTTCGCCACCATTGTGTTTCTTTCTGACCCGGGATATCATCTCTCCTTTATCGACTCCGGCGGGAAGGTGGGTGTTTTTTTTGTGGCGCGTGGCACCAGCGATTTCCATTGAGGTTCACAAGCTGCTTAGGGGAGTTAGTTTCATGCTGGGTTTTATGCTTGGCGTACACCTTCTCCACTTCTCGTTGGTTTGGGGTTCCACTATTTGTTTGTAGAGTACGGTGTTGCTTCTTGTTTTCACGATTGGTATGAGGCAGTAAGGCCTCGTTACTAATTAATCCGGATTAATGTTGATTAAGTGAACTCAGATAATTAAAAGTATAGACTTTCAATTAAGATGTCCCGGATTACGATGAGTCAAACAACTAGTGGAACATGTTTGTAGTGCTTGTGCATGCACATAATCACATGACACTTGGAGAATACATGCCACTACTTAATTTAACTCATGTTTAATACATGATTTTGGACCATTAATCTTGCAAGATAATAATGTATTGACATATGGATTCCACAATACATAAAATAGTTAAAAATCATGAAAATTGCATAGCAACTCAAGCCACTACCCCCATTTTTCAGATTGGGAATTCCTAAGCATGCAAACATCTTCTCTCTCTTAAAGAAAATCACTCCTCCTTCTCTTTTCTAGCAAATTTCGAAAATTTCAGCTCCTTTTCACCCCATAATCCTCTTGAAATTGTGAGTGCATGTCACATGCAAAGATGTATTTGAATGCTACTAAGCTTGAGGAACAAGATGTACCAAGAAAATTCAAGTTTGGAGCAACATTGAAGCAAAATTTGAGTAGCAGTAGATTGGGGAAAGATGTTCTACCATTGGTTTGGTTTTGGTGGTTGATCAAGCTTCAAATCTTGAAGATAACTGAAGATATATCATCATCCTTGAGTTTTATTAACTTGGATTTAGGCATGAGGGTCGAACCATGGTGTTTATTCATGAAAAAGTTGCTGTCAAATCTATTTCAGCTAGTAGGCAGTGCATATAGTCTGATATTTCGAGTTTTACGCATGGTTAAACTTCGAATTTGAAGACGACTCCCCTAATAAAAGTTGTAGTATTTTGTGTTAGCTTTAATTGACCACCGATCAACTAATTTGGATTTAAGATGAAAACGTTATGGTCGTTTTACCACAATGTGTACAATCTGGAATTTAAGTGCATGCGAGTTTTTATGCATCGTGTTCTTCGATTTTCGGGGAAGAAATGGCTACGAATTTGAAGTTTTAATATCTAATAAGAGTTGTAGTATTCGGTGTTAGCTTGTATCTGGAATTGTACTCACTGAATTTGGAATTATGAAAACGTTATGCTAAGTTTACAAACAACTATGCAATCTGGAAACAGGGTAGTTACGAGTTTTTAGGTTGTAACGTTTTTCAAATAATGTACATTAAGATGAACTAATTAGCTTAAAGCTCATAAGAGATGTATTGTAGTATTTTGAGTTAGCTAAATTCTCCAACTGGAATTAGGTCAATTGGATATATGAATTATTTTTGAAGTTTCTACGAAACGTGGTCAATCTGAAATTTAGAATTTCCCCTGTTTTGCATAAATAATGTTTAGACACAATTTGCCTTAGGTAAATGAACGAATTTGGGGAATTGTCAAAAATATGAAATGTCATATTTTGAGTTAGCTTTCAAGTTAAATTAGACCCATGTAATTTGGTTAAGTATTGGAATGAGCCAATTACTATGAGCATGTAAGCTGATTTTTAAGAAATTTCCTAAGGGTCAATGTTTGGATTATAAACTTGATATTTGACATAATTGAACACTTTGATGATATAATTGAGGAGTGACCAGGTTAACAGATCTCGGTTGATTCGAGGAGTACTCGGTAGATTAGCTTTGGTCTGATGTACGTAGAAATTAGTTTTATCACGACGTCTGACGAAGACGTGTAATGATATTATTGTATGATTTTACATGTCATTAATTGATTTATATGATTCAATTATCACGATATGATTCTTATGTGACTATATGACATGTTGAGATACATTGTAGTACATGATATGTGAATTACATGATATGTATTGATTTTCACATGTTGCATGATATAATGAGTTGCATATGTCATATGATGCATATATGATTCATGGGCATATCATATTGATCTATCCACTTCTTTGATATCCATGATGATGACTGAGTTGATTTATTCTGAGTGTCGGGGACGACGGGCACGGCGATGACAGGCAGTGTAGGTAGCGATTGTAGTCACGTGCGTTGCTACCGGACCTAGACACGTGGGATGACGAGCACAGCACATGATGATTCTCCTAGCACAAAGTGTGTGTGTTGTCACCCTCTGCTCGAGCTGATATTGATTGATGATACCTTCATTTGGACTCCGGTATTGGTATCTTGAGATTCGATTCTTTATACCCATACATCGCATTCATACATGGTATGCATTGCATGATACTTTGTCATTCTTGACATGATATAGTTATTTCTCGTACTAGGTTCTGAACCCACTGTCATGTCTTTGTTGTATGGGCATGACAGATGATACAGGTGGACGTACTGCGGATGCTCGAGGTGAAGCATCGATGAATACCAGAGCTCCGTGAGAGCGAGCTCAGGTTTATGTTTTAAGTTTTGAGTCTCAGTAATTGGTAGATTGCTTTTTAATTACATTTTAAATTACCGGGGTATGCCCCGAGTATCTATATTTTAAGTATTGTATTACTGGTTGGTTATATACTTGCTTATGTGATGAGCAACATGTTGAATTGGGAAACTGGAATTTCATATTATCAGTATCAATATATATGTATCACCTAAAAGCGAAAAAAATTTAGGTCAATTTGACAGGACATTTGAAATAAATCTTCCGTTGTTTACGCAACTTAATCATTATGTGTTAATTAAACACCACATTAGGAACGAGCCCTCGCAGTGGCGGAATATTCTTGTCGCCTCGTTGGACTTTCTTTTTCTAACTTTATCAGGCCGCAAGGTGGTTGGCCTCTGGTTTCATCGTTCTCCTCTTTGGCGGTGGTTGTATGGCAATCCACCCACTGCTATGAGCAAATGTTTTTCGAATGCTCGAGGGTTGGAGAACCTCGTGCATTTTTGGCTTACGAATGCTTATTCGCGAGTTTTCTGCCCTTTTGTTCTTCCTATATAGTAGTTATATTTCCTCTTTTGTTCTTCCTATATAGTAGTTATATTTCCTGTGAGTTTCTTTTGTCACCTTGAGGTGTCGTCTCCGGGCAGTCCACAACTTTTCTGCTATTTTGTTTACGTGTCACGGTTCCCTTTGTGTGATCACTATTGTTTTGGACTACTGGTTGTGCTTTTTGCCCCGTTCGACTATTTGGTCTTTGTGGTGGTGGTACTCGTGCTTTATCGTTGCCGAGGACTGACTTGGTTTTGATTACTGGAATTCAAGGTTTCATGCACCATGCAATGTTTTTCTTTGGTCATTTTCTGTCCGCTGTTTTAGGATATGAGATTATGATTTATTTCCTCATATTTATCTTCATACGTACCTTCTGATTTTATGGAAGGCAATTCTTTTTTTCGACCATCCCGTGGCCTGCTTGGTTTGAGGGAACATGTTTGGTTCCGATGGTCTCTGCTATCTCCAGTTTGCAGTTTTGTGCTTATGTGGCTAAGCCCTCTACTCTACTTAGGTGCCTTTTAGTAATTCTTTTCTTGGGGTTTACGTTGATCACACTTGGCACTTAAAAAAAATTTATCCTTGCATTAAAAAAAAATAAAAAACAATTTGTTTTGACCACTATATTTAAATATAAAATGGATTTTGCATTTTAACAAGAATACTTGCAAAATAATTATCTTAGATTGCACTCGTGTTGAATGATTTATTTAGATTTGATAAAAGGATAGGTGGAAAATACTTCAAATGACTCCATTTCATAGAAATTCCAAATCCATGGATTTCAAAAAATCTCAAACAAATATGATAAATTTAAGTATTGGATTTGTAATCCTTTTAATTTGAAAACCTCCATAGCGTTGACTCTAATTACACAAATTAGATGACGGGTCTGGTAACTAAGCAAACTCGATGACAATGGCGACGTCCAAGACCTCAAATACTATGCACAAGTAGAAAGGATGAAATACAAGGACCAAGAAATAAATACACCTCAGTCACTCCAGTTATCCTGATCAATTGCAGCAGCCGTTTTTTGCCCTTTCCTCCATTCATCCTGCATTTTCAACCATAATAAGGTTTGGGTTGCAATTTCGCTCGGTATAGCACCGGGAAATCGAAGCTTCAATTTCAGGAAAAAAAACATACCACTTCATCAGAAGTGAATTTCGATGGAGACCACACGAGGATTTGTCTATCGTTACCACCAGTGTATAACTCCTTTAACAAGGCAGAGACGGACTAATGAGATTAAATATAACGCAAACGACATTTGCTAAACAATGTTCCTAACATTATAAACAAATGTTGGTCCAGCATAAACTCACGCAAGCATGAATGAAATTCTAAGCAACAGTCAAAGTCCTGTACTACCGAACACTGTGGAAAAGGTGATCTTTTAAATAGGATACAAGTAAACTTTAGTTTGGGGGGTCATCAGTTCATAGCTAAGTGGATTTCCATAAGATTGTTAAATGTCCTATCGGAATAATTCATGTGGATATTCTCATATAATGTGGCATAATCACAGTTTTACCAAATGAATAACACCACTGCTTCCCTCGAAAAAGTAAAAACGGAAAAAGGGCAAGATTGCGCAAGAATGTATTCAATTTGCAATACCTCACTTTCGAATTCATCCACCAAATGTAAAGTTTGTCAATGATCAGAACTTACTAGAAAATGAGACAAAATTATCGTGAATAATAAATTCATCTCTTTCCTCAAGAAAAGTGATTTTTTACACTAATCTTATCATCTCTTTCATGCAGTTAAGCTATTCTCTTCAAATATCTTTAGAGCTGTGAATGTTGCATAACCAAGTGTTCACATTGAATCGTTATGTAACCTCAACTCAAGAGTCTTCAGGATGAAACTAGAAAGGACTTAGACATAGATGTAGGAATAATTAATTTCTTTGAATATTACCCATCAACAAGGTCAGATCAGAGTAACATGATCCCTGGGTGTTTTGTAAAGTGCTCTCCCTAGTCAACGCCCTATAGCCATCCCATGGATATATATATATAGAGAGAGAGAGAGGAAGGAACCTGATCTAGTGCATTGTACCAACAGCAGTTGACATTTTCATAATGGCCACGGAAAGTGCACTTTGTTTGACCAGACCACATATCGAAGGCCTGAGAAAGTGAAAGCATATAATATAAGGAATATCATATATCTAAACTGTGATACTGTAGCAGTGGAATGTACGAAGACGATGTATACTTTCACAGTGGTCATGCATGGAATAAAAGCGAGAGTTGAATCATGAGATACAGCCATCTGAATAGCTTTGGTGTTTTGTAGCCGCTTAGTATCAAAGTTTACAAGTGTATTACATCCAGATTCTATATCCCATAACTTCAGCCGTGAATCAGAACCTGAAAGTCAAAAGTGATATAAAGAGCTGTCCATGATAGTAGATTAAGCGGTTTAAAATTAGCACTCAGCACTGTATATCTAAAATACGACTTCACCGACTAACAAAACCCATGTGCAAAAGTCTAAGCTAATCAAAATTAACAAGGACAGGAAGATGTAACCAAGAATTACCGTCTAAGATCATGCTACTTTCTCCATATCAAAATTGGTCGTAAAGCAATGCGTTGGATCATGAAAATGGACTTGTAAAATAAAAATCTAATGAAAAATAGATCAAGCTTTCTCATGTCCAGATCACATATTGAGAAAATAACATGACAGATCATACCATGGAAGTAAGCACAATGTTCTTTATTCTTTAAGTTCTAATGTACAAAGAAGTCATTCCAGTTTCTATGTAAAAAAATCTGCATAAATGATAGTTGCCAACAAAAATAATGGATCATAATAAAAGATTCAGTAGAAAACAGAATACATAATAAACTTGGCTTCAATACATAGCAAATTCAACCTGCACTTAGAAGATACATGCCATCCTCAGTTCCCTTTATTCCAGTTACAACACCATAATGGCCCGTGGCACGATCATGACTTGATAGCATTCCAGGATGTAATCGCTGTTTTGTGGTTTTTTCTTGACTTGAAGTCCTCCCAGTTGTATAGGGCTTCAAAGCATTTGTGTTAGGTACTTTCCGCTGAGGTGCTCGGACTTTAGCATTTGAACTTTGTCCTGCGGATGAAGATTTCTGCAGGAGAGCAAAAGGATAATAAGGTAAATAAAATTTCACACTTTCAAGACTCACTCCGTTTGTGGGTGCAAAAAGAATATACCGCATGTAACGATTTTGATGAGAAAGTATTTTGATACCTAAGACAGTACACGGACCAGGAAAAGATTCAGAAAAGCTCTGTTCTGTTGTGCTATGAAATCTCTAACTTGATGATCATAGTCGAGCAAAAGACTATCCTATATGTGAAATTTCACTAATTTCCTTTGACATAAAGATGTTTCAGTTAAAAGTTTCAGATACATATATTGCTATTCCCGGAAAATCTAGAGTTCGAGTGTCTTAATTAAAACAATTGCATAAATCTAGAAATATGAAATATAACAATGTCAACCATCTTATTTTTAAGGCTAAACTTATGTACCCTATAACACACACATCAATTGCATATTTGTGCTAGAAAATAGGAAATCTTAGTAGTCGTTGGATGCGCTACCAGAGGAGGTCGTCTTCCAAGCTGAGAGTGGGATTGATCTAAAATACGAAAGCATCCAGCACGCCTTATGTCCCAAAAACGTATAGCACCATCGCATCCTCCAGTTACCAAAACCCACTCACTCGAAGTAGACCACTCCAATGACATCACACCATCTATTATAACCACCAAAATATAATGAATATAGATCCATCATCTTATGAAATGCATGAATTTCCTACAAGATCCAACACCAAATAGGTATTTCAACGTACTAACCTGACTTTCTATTCACTACAAAATTGAAGAACAAAACATTCCTAGTTGGTAACAGAAATAAAGAGTGGAACACAATTAACATTGTTAAATTTAATAAAACAATCAAGAAGGAAAGATAACTCGAGACGAAAAAAAGTAGCTTCTTATAGGGGTGAATGAAAAGGCAGAATACTCAGTAATGTCAGATAGTTGAATGAAGCTATATATACTAACTCGAGACAGTTTAAGGAAAGAGGAAGCAGTGTCAGAACGGAAACAAAAAAATAAATAAATAGGTACCCTTTATTAGTATAAGATTTCAATTGGACAAATTACTCTTTCTGGGTGCCTCTCAAAAATAGACACAAAACACGGAACAATTTGTCCAGTCTGCACTTGTCCTATATTTAGAAAGATAGCTGATTTATTATACAATTTCTTTTGCACATCAATAGTGATAGTTCCTCCAATTTGAAGAATGTTGTCTTAGAAAGATAGCTGATTTATTATACAATATTCAAACTCCTTTTCTGAATTAACAAATCGCAAACTTAAATCTTCAGTAAATAAAAGAACGAATTGCTATCACAAGCATACATCAGAATGATAAATCGTATGTCTGCTGCACCAAGTCACTGTAGCTGATTTCTAACCTCGGTAGCAATACAAAAATTAGTTCTTACAAAAATGGATGGTTATGATGGAGAAGTTTTCGGTTCTCAGTTCCCCAATGTTATTATGCACTTCGCTTTTCTTGGTATTCATGTTGTCATAGTCTAATGGGTCAAGTACGATTTTTCAAGCTACCCAAAATATTAAAACACATCCCACAAAAATTTCAGGATTGAGAAAAATATCATTTAAAATCAGTGGTAATATCTCAGTCACCAATTTATCAATAGAGCATATATAAGTTCATATGTGTGTCCAAACAATTTAATAGGCACTATCGGCTAGTTTTCCTTTTCTAATTGGAAACATCTTTAGGGTTGAGTACTTATCATGCTAACAAAAGTTATAATCGCCAGTTGTGGTGCAACTCAAATAATTTTTCAAATTGTACAGCTCAAACACTATGTATCGACCTTTCTACCAATGTGGAAATTTGCAACTTCCTAAAAATTTCTCTTGCAATAATTGTTTCAACATGGAAATCATGAGAATCGAACATGCACCAACAACATCCAAGCATTATGCTTCCGTCGAACTCTAAAGTCAGTGCCAGTAACTTAACGGGCAGAGTGACAAAATCATGAAGACTAAGAGAGTAAGAGGCATAAATATAACTAACTCATATATGTTAGACAGGGTAACGTATAACTATTAACGTACCACGATGACCGGATAATGTGTGGGAAAATGCACCAGAGGCTATATCACACAAACGAACTTGGACATCTTCAGTTCCAGCAGCAATCAACATGTGAGATCTTGCTTGTGAAGACATAGAGATTTTAAAAACTTTTCCAGGCATTTTAAAGTTCAGTACAACCTGTATCAGAAATATTAAGTAATGCAAGATGCTAAAAGGATTAACAATTTATCCAAAAGATACACAGGAAGAAGACTTGCTTGTGTAGTATTCGTATCCCAGACATTAATGTGATGATCATAAGAACCAGTTACGAACAATCCCGTGTCAATGGGATACCAAATGGCCGAGGATATGGCATATTTGTGTCCATTCTCATGCTGCTTGTTAATGACAAATACTGACTTGTGCTTTGCAATCAGGCCATTCCCCTCGTAATTTGTTGCACGTTGAACATCATAAACAGCAACAGTTGCATCTGCTGCACCAGCCAGTAAATATCTACCCTCCGTCAAATCAACCTGATCTCGATATTGCAACAAGGCCACAATTTTTTAGGAATAACATAACATTACACCAAATCACAAAGATATTTTTGTGCAAAGAGGTACCGTGTAACACTTTGCTTACCATCTTAATGTCCCACCCCAATATTCTCATATTTTAAATCTCTCTTCAAAAAAAAAAAAAGAAGAAGAAGAAGAAGAAGAAAAAGAAGCAAAATCAAACGTGATATTTAGAGGCAAAGGGCGTAGGCTGTTTGTTTCTTTTAGAATTAGTTAGTAATAAGAAATAGCTTCACCAGTTCAAGCATAGTGATCTCAGAGCCTTAAAATTTTACTGGCCCTCACGGTTGCAGGAAAACCCAATGATATGACTGAAGAAATTTCAGCATACAGCTCAGTTTTAGTGGGTGTAAATCATAAAGCACCAATGCCAAAAAAAAAAAGCAAAAAGAATAGCAGCAACAACATTATCATATTTTTTTAAGTGAAGATCACACTAAACAACAAAAACCTTAAAAGTTACAACGTATTCACCAACAGCTCGTCAAAAAAGTATCAAATCAAAGGAGAAAAAGAAAAACTCAGGCGAGCAATGAGAAAGGACCTGAAGAGAATCGACAGAGCCACGATGAGAGGATACGATTTCCTTGTAATTGGATAGTTGAATGGATGAAAGTTGAGCTCTGGCAATACGATTAACGAATGAATTAGGGCGAAGGTAACCGAATTCTCTGTCTCTAGTCTCCTTCCACATCTTCCTCGCATCTTCGATCTGCTTCTCCCCACCACTGAAACAATTTCCGCAACCGATTGAGCGAATCAACCAAGAAACTGAATCGAAAAATATACAACCAAATTATCACTGATAATTTTTTTTGTCTAATTTACGGAGAAGTTTGTTCACCTTCTCCACGGAGGCCACAAATTATTACTGGTAAAAAGTATGTGCTGTATTAAACATTTAATTTAATAATTATATAATATAATATAATATTCGTGACATAAGTCACATAATCCTTCAACCCCACTTAAACACTGGTGCTCCAATCTCGCACCACACATTGAGTGCTTATGTAGTGCTTTAAGACGCATTAAATTTTACTAAGTCTAAGTTTTATTAAGTCGGGCACTGACGCACCGGTCGTGATCTGGCGCATTAAGTACGCATACGACGCTTTAGGACTAAATTTTATTAAGTCATGTAATTAAGTTTTACTAAATCCTGAACTTAAATGTTAGACATTCTTAATTCTCCGAAAATAATATAAGTCATTTTTAATAAATTAATATTATTACAAAACACAATGAAACACATAGGTTATATTTGGTTTCATTTTTCGAATTCATTATCTTATGGCCAAATCATAGATTTATTTTTATTATTATTTTTGAAAATCACCCGTAGATTATACCGGATCAAAGGGTCATAAATGACTCTGAACTGACCTGAAATTGATTAACCGAATAGACGGATCGGACCCGTAACCGACCCTCTATAGGCGTGTCGGCTAAGAGTCATAATTTTCTAACCCGTAAATCGACGATTCAATGGTTTATTTAATTTTATTTTTTTTACATTTAAATGTAATAATATTGTTATGACGTAGATTTGAATATCATGACCTTTAACTTGAATAATTATCTTCAACCACTAAAGGTAAGAGTCTTGTTGATCTAAAAAGAGTGTTATAATTTATATATATTAATCAAACAAATATATCTTACTCATTCTGATTATCTGAGCTTGAATTTATTTCAAGTGATTTTATGATTAATCCTTGGATGAAAACACGTTCAAATATTTTTTACATTTTTTTTCAAATTTTAATAATGTTTTTAAATTTTTTTAAGAAAATAAGGGTCAAACCGTAACCGTAATCGTAATCAGTGGTTCTTGAACCGTAATCTGCGGTTCGTGAACTGTAACTGGAATCGTTAAGGAAGGTTAAGTGTTGAGGTTTTTTTTTATATAATAGAATTGATAATAACAATTAAATAACTATAAATCAAATATCACAACATAGATCCCAATTTAACTATTTGAATTATTATATTTTTATCCCATAATTGATCAATTAATACATGTTGGTTCGCGATTCAATCTTGTGTATCCTTGATTTGTCCCCAACTAGCCAGAAATTCTTGAAATATCTACAATCATTTCTACATTCGGAGCTAGCACTTCCATCACGTCTTCTATAGCATAAATGCATTATACATACAATCATTAAGAAAATTCTGTCGAGATATATTAGTTAGCATTTAGATCGAAGATTTGATTTGAATGAAAGGTTTGGAATCTAATCATTTGAAATTCATGAATTTTAAATTTTACGTAGTTGGTTGTTATTTCAAATCCTCCCAAATGCAAAGAAAAATACATGCAAGAAGAATGATGAATTTGAAATATCAACTATAATTGTTTACACATACATAAATGAAAGATTTGAACGAGGAATTTCAAATTCATTCATTTCCAATCCTTCAATTCAAACACAACCTTAAAGTTTTTGCTAAGTAATTCAAATTTATAAGTTGATATCTAATATTGAAAGAAGGAGATTGAATTTTTACCCTTTTTAATTAATATTTACTGCCTTGGATTGAATATTGCTAGTACAATATAATTAAAAAAAACATACACATATAATCTATATCAATTTCAAATAGCCATATTTGTAACATTCTATCACCAAAATTCGAGTCAATAGCAATTTATCCTCACGTGGTATTGTTAATAGTCAAGTATTATCATGAATAATGATAATGATAATGCATTGAGGCTAGTATGTATTGATTGATGAATTGTTCATGAATATGAGATATCAAATCAACACATGGGTGCATGTTAGAGAACGGTGTACTAGACAGACCCACCATGAGAATGCTACATTGATAGTTATATGAACGTCATAAGCAATTCTCATAGTGATAATGATGTATGTAATCCTTACGACTTGAGATCACCAGAGATCCCAACATAAGGAATCGTGTATCTTGATATTGTCAAACGTTACCTGTAACAGGGTAAACTATAAAGACAATCATTGGATACACCATGAATTATGTAGAGGGATGTTGAGTGATCAAGATAGGATTTGTCTCTCCTATATAACAGGAGAAGGTTTGGGCCATTGATCAAGTAAGACTAAAATGCATGGACATGCTCGAATGAGTCGATATGTGATATCGACTCGTTTATTCTAGTTCTACTTGGGGATCAAGAAATAAAAGATTGAATGTACGAGTATGACTATTCCATGACTCGTGTTCAATCTAAACACATTGGACAAAGGGATTAAGTTACATGGTTGATATTATCACAGTCCATAGGTTATGTCGAGTCAATGACATTCTTGTAATTTGGGTAGCCTTGATGTGTTGCTAGATACCGCTCATTGCTTGTGACATAAAATTAGATTTTATGTCACTGCCAACATTGCAAGATTCTATCGGGTTGCACAAAAGATTAAATCAATAAAGAGAGATAAAATTCATTGGATGAATTAATTAATTAAGAAGAGTCTTAATTACAAATATTAGATATATAGATTTAATTAAGATATTGGGTTTGGGTCAATGAGGCTTTTGAAAGCCTTTAATTAAATCTAATATATAATAAACTAACAAGGTTTTGAGAATTATTAAGAGTTAATTTCCAAGAAACCTAGTAGCCACCAAAATAAGGCTCTCGGCCGCCTCACTCTCACTTGACATCTTCACGGCCACCGCGGTGAATAGTGGTGGTTTTACGGCCGTCGTTGATAGGTTTCGAACCGTGAGTTTTTGTTTCGGTTTAAGAACGAGTCTAGCAACTTGTTCTTGAACGCCCTTTTTGATTTGATCGTGTGGATACCGTAGAGGCAAAGGTGCAAATCTTTGTTCGTGACTCGTGGTGTTGCAACGAGGAATCTGCTTCAAACACGCTACAAGGGTATTGATGTCATATGACATATTGATTTTCTCGGGTAAAATCCATTTATGAAGATACAAACTCTAAAAACGCCGAGCAGAAGTTAGACCGAAGAGATGGTTACCGAACACAGGATACTGATCAGCATATTATCGAGCATCCTTTACCCTCTTCGGGGTTTTGGTCAAAGTGTAGCGGAAGACCCGGTCATAATTAAAACTAATTAACCGGCTGGGATTGAACGTGCATTAATGGGGCGGATTTCTCGGACACGCTTGGCTCCCATCAAGCCATGATCAAAGGACATCATGTTGCTGGTTTTCCGCGAGTTAGTTACTGAGGGCAGTCCTATAAATACCTTAGATAACCTCATAGCAGAGGTTGGATTTTTCTGGGCAAAAAGACTCCGAAGAGAGCAAACTTATGTCTGTTCGGTTCTTTTTGTTATTTCTCTAAAAATATTCGTGTAAGTCATTGAGCGATTATTTTGTGTGTCTAGAAAATCTTGTAAGTCATCAATATTTATAGTGAAGTTTTATACTGGACTAGGTCCCGTGGTTTTTCTCTCAATTTGAGGGTTTTCCACGTAAAAAATCTTGGTGTGTTTATCGTTATTTTGCATTAACACGTTATTTTACCTTATAATCAAAATCTCGAATCACATCAGGTATGATTCTATTCAATCTCGATATGATTACTTTGTATAGGTCTAGGTAGGAATCCAGTTTTTATTTTCCGCTGCGTATTACTTGATCGTATTCCTAACAGTTTTCACACGCAATCTTCCAAATTTCATCGCAATGTGATAATTCTCCTATTTCTTCTTCCCCGTTTGCTAAAATAGTATCATCTTCAAGTTTGTTTGGACAGCATTCATGAAATATGAATTGCTTCTCGATTTCGTGTTCGTATATTTCTTGCCAATAATCATCGTCATCGGAGCCAACTTGGGTGATGCCAATGTCTTTGTTCTATGAATCTCAATCACGATCACGGGTTTGGACCACTCCCCACGATCATCTATGTTATTATAAAAGAACTCATCATTTCCATGAAAAGCGTGATTCAACGGCAAACAAGAGGCTGCTTCTAGAGGAAGAAATATTTGTATGCATATGATTTGAGCTCAGTTATACACCAATTCAATATTAAAATAAATTTTTTTAAATAAAATACTAATAAACTAAAATACCAATAATTTTGGAATAATCATATTGAGTTGGTCGATAGATGAAAATCACAAGAGTAGTGTGGATGGATTAAAGACTAATCCAAATGGTTCGAAATAATAGTTAAAATAAATATAGTTATCCAGACATAGGTTTCATTGTGTAGCACAAGAAAAAAAGTTGGCAATAAATTAAGTTTAATTGGGTTCGAAAGCTTAAATAAGGTTAATCTTGTGAAAAAGATAAAAATCTAACTTTAATTATATCTAATAAGTTATATGCCTCTGGACTTACTCCCTTGAATTACACCGTGGTCCGTAGATTTCAAATACTCCAAAAAGAGAAATTCACGATCAACCAGCGACCCAAACGGGCCCAACCCGATGGGAAAACCCCAACCCAACCCGACCCGAGGCAGGCCGCGGGTT
This sequence comes from Haberlea rhodopensis, assembly GCA_907163345.1. Classification (NCBI taxonomy): domain Eukaryota; kingdom Viridiplantae; phylum Streptophyta; class Magnoliopsida; order Lamiales; family Gesneriaceae; genus Haberlea; species Haberlea rhodopensis. The sequence goes on from CAJQUN010000450.1 coordinate 147,730, forward strand.
CGGGCGGGCTAGACCGCCGAAATATATTTTTTTTAAGGAAACTTCAAAAAAATATTTTCAACTAAACTTGCCAAACCTGGAACTGATACTAGAAGAATACTGAAACTTGTTTCAGGTTTTATCTAAATATTAATACTGCTACTAAAAAAACTTGATTAGGGAATCAGTATTTTACTCAATTTTGAAATAGATGTTACAACTTTCAAGCAAGATCAAGTGAAAAATATATAGTAGATCGAATGTTTTAATATGATATTGAGCCTAAAAAAATTAAATAACAAATTTTTTTTAAAAAAAAAATTGGGGCCAACACGCCGGTTGGCCCGCCAAAACTCGCGACCTGTTTGGGCCAATCCGTATATATCCGTCTGTTGGCGGATCTTAAAAATCCTGGCTCAACCCGTGTGTCTAGCCTATTTTGACAGTTCTAGATATCATAGATGGTGCTAAAAACGAGACAAAGTTGGGTTACTAACTAGTCCTAAGCTTATCACCCGTGCCAAACGTAACGTTCATTGATAAAGTTTAAAAAATTGAAAACCTCATGCATTTGAGTTAGATTCAGATCCCGAGAAAAGGTGGCTAGCAATTAATTTGTATTAATTAATAATTAGCGTGCTGTCATAATACAGTGTATTGTTTTTAGGACGTGTCGCATCATGTTTAGCTTAAACTTAGTTATAACAATTAATAAATGGTTTGGTATAAATAGACTTAGGACTAATTCAAATAAATTCCCCAAAACTTGATGGACAATCCAATTCTCCAAATCTTATCCTATATTTAAAAAATCTCGTCTTATTATGCAAATTAATCCATCTGGATAAATTATAAGTGTACTTTTGGCCGTCAAAATATTAACTTCTAAAATTTTCAAATATATTTGTAGAAACATTTTAGTGAGTGTTTTAGATTGCTTTTGAAAAATAAAAGAAAAAAAATATTTAGGTGTTTGATTTTCTTGCTTCTGTCATTTCTTTTCAGGTAAAGCGGAGAAACAAGTCATGGGATGCTTTCGACTGTTTTAAATTGTGCGGTGATAATTTTACAATAAAATAAATTCGTTAAATTACTTTTTTATTTTAATATCAAACATATGTTTTTGTTTAATAACAACTTTTTTCAACTTTAAACAAAATCAACATAGAATAGTTTTCAATATGCAATCCAAAACACACCTTAATCAATCAACATCATTGTAAATTTGTGCAATTAATTATCATATTTACACTAAACTTATCCTAATTTTTATCATAATATATTACTGTTAATGCACAAGAGAACTATAAAAATATCAATCAAACCTATTTTAAATTAGACAAATTTAAAAATTAGAATGATAATATAATATAGGAGGGATAATTTGAAACCAATGTATATAATTGTAGTTTAACAATTTAGTAACCAACATACATTGCGTTCAGTGATTTTTTTACATCTATCCACTAAAACCCATGAAATACACCAGTTGCAAGTGGCAGGGACGGACATGCCCCGAAAAAAAAAGTTTTAGGACAATTTTTTTTTACCCTTACTTGTTTTAAAAAAAAAATTTTTTGCACCCCTAAAATTTTTTTAACCTTTAAATACTATAAAAAAAATTTTGTCCCCCTCCAAAATTTTTTTTTGGGTCTACCCCTAATCAATGAGACGAATATATGTTTGTGAGAGGGGTAGTTGCCCCATCATATATATATATATATAATCAAAATTTATATATGTTGATATATATACCGGAGTCCACGTACTCCTGATCAACCCTTTGAAGTCTCCTCGAATGGTTCCACACCTCAATATATACACGTTTATTTCGTGCTATAACTTTCTTTGATTCAACATATACATTATCAAAAAACAAAGAAAAATAATCGTACACCAAATTATACCAGTAAAAAACCATCATCAATCATCACCAAATGTTTATCTGTGGCAGCAGAAGCTTTGGCCAAGAAGACGAAAACAAACGTTACACCAGTCCATGTTCAACCCCTAAGAGATCAAAAAGGAACACATTTTTCCGCAGAATCGGCAAAGATAGCAGCAGCAACAAGAGCCCTTATGTAGACAGGGGTTTAGACAAATTCTACGCACTTTTAGCTGAACTTGATGACAAGAAACAGAAGATTTACTCTCAAGTTGGCTGCGATGAAATATCCTTCGTACGTTTCGTTTACCCGAATGATTCCAACCAGGTCAGGCCCATCGTCGTGAAAACTAAGGAGAAAAGCCAGGAAAATAACAGGCAGGATTTTATCAAGAATCAGAGAAGCAATAGTCCGGTTAATAATCCTGCAGTTCCTGCGGTTGTGCAAGACAAGATTGGAAGCTCAGCGATCTCGAATAAAGAGGGAGAAAGTAGCACGACTGGTGGTTTCAGGCTGGAAAAATTGAGGCATCCTTATTACTATTTCCCACTGATTTTGGTGCTGATTCTTTTGTTTCTTGTTGTTTATGGGAGATCTTTTGCTATTCTGTGCACGTCGATTGGATGGTATATGATTCCTACAATAAACGGTGGCAATTCATCGGCGTCGTCGAGTACGAGGACGTTGAAGAAGAAAAAAGAATTTTCGAGGAAATCGAGTGAGAAAATTATGACAGTGAATAATGAAGGATCGTCTTCTCCTAGAAGTGTTCTAAATTGGCCAAATGCAGATAAGTTATCTAAAGAAGTTGAAATTGGACATAGAAGTAGCTTTTGATCAAGATTATGTTGCTTATTTGATAACCATCGGTCCTTGTGCATTTTCTTGATTTTATTTTACTTTTTTTTAATTCATTTTTGTTTTATTTTGGTTATCTAAAAATTTTTTCGTCCCCAAAATTAGAATCGTTGCTCCGCTCCTGTCGATGAACGTGTACATAAATATGGAAATGATCCATATTGGATTTGTTCTAATTAGGTGTTACTTTTGGTGTTGTTTACTAAGTGTGATTTTGTGTGTTGAACAAGGTTTGAAGGAACACCTTCTACCATTCACAGAGGATTATAGGATTTTAAAGGAAATACTTTTATGGATCGAGTGTTGACCTTATGTATATCTTCACTTTAAATGAAGAAACAAAAAATTTATCATGATTTGACTAACCAATACAATTTGCCATGATTTTATTGATATGTCGAGTTTTTATTCAAGTGAGCGTATGTACAAGGTCCACCCGATCATAGAAGTATTTCCCGGATTTTAGTTAGATGTGAAATTCAAGATTTATTTATTTTGGTGTATATTATTTTAAAAAAAATTAATTAGTAGTGATTAAATTTCAACTATATTTTGTAGCTTTATCAGACCATCTTCACATATGATACTCGTGGTCCGCTCGACTACATGACAAAGTGTCATGCTATCAAAAGCGTCGGGATCGTGGATAAGAATTATAGTACGTCACCCCATATTTTTCCAAAGAAAATAATAAATTGATTTAAGTTATAAATTTTACATAAGAAAATCATGTGTACATTTTGAGATGACCAAAGTTGAGGGGCGGGTTTAAGACGGGTTCGATTAAGACCCAGACTCATTGACATCCCTTGAAGTTATGACTAATTCGACCCAAGTGTTGCAAGGTTGGTTTTAGATGGGTCTGATTATGACCCGGATCTATTGACATCCCTAGAAGTTATGACACTATTATTCGACCCAAGTGTTTGCAAACTGCTGTATAAAATTTGTATATGTGTTGTCGAGTTGTATTGGTGTTGTAGCTGGAATATATATTTCTTTCGTATTATAATAAAATTTTATTTTGTATTTATATTTTCCACATATTTACTTAATATAGTTACGTGCAATATTTCTAGTATATATTTTTTTTGTATAGACCAAGCTTATTCAATTTCCGAAAGAAAAAAAAACTGGCCAAACAAATTTTTGACTTTCTACTTGGTTATAATCTTACCTATTTCACAAGATTAACCCAATTAAACTTAATTTATTGCCAACAATTGTCTAGTGATTATATTCATTAACTATATAAACACACTAGAGCCAAGCTTGGAGTGCACTTGAATTTTGTAAATAGGCGTTGACTATTAGTGCTCGCATTGATTATTAATTCGAACAATTTGGATTAATCTTCAATCCATCCACACAACTCTTGAAAAATATACCAACTGTCACTGAATTTTTAAATTAAATTGAAAGTTAATTTACATTTTTTATGACGAGGGAACCTATAGCCGCTGCCATTAAGGTGTGCATTGGGTAAACCCCCGGGCTGACGTAGTAGCCTGCAAACCATGACAACCAGGTAGACCGCACTAGGCAAGACCAATGCTACATGACCAGACCGAAAAAGTATTAGCCGTGGGAATCGAACTCGTGACCTTAAGATCGTGAGCACACCTAGTTTCACCAACTGTAACACCCCTTGTAGGTGTTAATTTACTATTTACTTTTGCCATTACATGTACCCTGATTTAATTATTGTGCAACCAAACTTAGAGATGTCACACGGCATGATACGGAGCGGCACGGTACGATACGGAGCGGCAATACAAGGCCCGTTTTGTTACAGTGTCGTGCCGCGCCAGGCACGGCCCGGAACATGGGCCGTGCAAGGCCAAGGGGTGCTAGCCCATCGGTTGACACGGGCACGGCACGACACAGTAGTTGTTCTTTTACAAAAAAATATTTGGCGATCGATCGCCGAGTGGCAGTAGGTTACAGACGTGCTTGACGATCGATCGCCACATAATTGGCGATCGATCGCCTAGTGGCAGTAGGTTATACACGTGCTTGGCGATCGATCACCACATAACTAGTGATCGATCGTCAAGGCCCAATGGTCAAAAAAAGTGTCGTTCAACAACTTTTTTTAAAAAAAAATAATTGTTTTGTTGTTATATATATGTGTGTGTTGAGAAAACATTTTATCCTCTCAATCTCTAAGCTCTATATACTTGAAACGCTATACTCTCAATTTGTTTACAAGAAGAAAGAAGTTCGTCTTACGTTTGCAATACAAATACAAGCACAAGCAACAAAGCCAATACTCCTCCTAGCAAATATTTGATAACTTTTATATCTGTTGCATTAGATAATTGTAGTTTTTATAGATAATGACCGATTCATCTTATAATGTGAATTATGATGATGAAATTGATCAATTTCAATAAAATGAAGAAAGCACACCAAATATTCAATCATCAACTAGAGAACTTAAAAAAAAAAAAAAGAACTAGTAATGTATGACAAGTATTCGAATGTAGTAAATGTTGAGGGAAATGGATCAATGGCAGTTTCTAAAAAATGTAAAAAATATTATGCATATGCTTCTTCTGGTGGTACATGTCATTTACTATGACACATGACTAAACATGAAAGAGAACTAACTGATGGTAACCAAACTACTCTTTCACAATTCGGTACTGACAGTAGTAGTTCAAGTTTATGTATTTTCACTAACAATGTTGAAAGAGAAATGAGAGAATATCTAAATACATAGTATGGGCGGAGAAACCTTTTTCAATGGGGGCGGATGTGAAATTCACTAATTATATTCATTTAAGTTTGCAACCTCAACATAAACGATTTCAAGGAATACTATTAAATCGGATGCATTCATAATTTTTCATGAATATAAAGAAATTTAATTACGATTTGAGGTAATCTTTCTTCGAAAGTAGCACTAACAACTGATATTTGGACAACGTATCTTGGCAATGCATCATATCTATGTGTTACAGGACATTTGATTGACGATAACTGAGTGTTACATAAAAAAATTTAGGTTTCACAAAAATTGATTGGCCTCATACAGGTGGAGTTATTTCTAATGCCATTATGCAAGTTACTAATGAATATAATATTAGTAATAAAATCTTCTCTATTTCATTTGATAATGCAACTAATAATACCGCTGCAATTCTATATTAAAAATTATTTGAAACCAATTTTAAATGATGATCTTTTTCATATTCGTTGTGAATGTCATATTTTAAATTTGTGTGTGCAAGATGGATTGAAACCAGTTGAGATTCATTTAGAAAAAAATAAAGACTACTCTTAAATTTCTTAATGGTTCAGTTGCTAGAAAACAATCAAAAGTTCATGCATTTCTCATGGTATGTATTATAAAGATTTTCCTTGTGATGTTCCTAATAGGTGGAGTTCCACATATTTAATGTTGCAAGCATATTTACCTTATAGAAATGTGATCACTTTATTTTTTAATGAAATGGTGGTCGAACATTTTCATATTAAAGAAACAGCTTGTGAAATTGCTTCTAATATTTGTAATTTTTTAGAACATTTTTATGATGCTACTAATTTATTTTCGGGTTGTTATTATCCAACTTCTTCAATATTTTTGAATAAAATTTATGAAATCAGGAAATGTTTTGCATTACATAGATCTGATCCCTTTTTTTACAGGTATTGTTGAACCAATGTAGTATAAATTTAAAAAAATATTGGAAAACTATTCCTATGTTGAATTGCTTGGCATCAATTCTGGATCCTATATTAAAATTATATAGTGTAGAAATTATAATAGAATCTTATTACACCAACATGACTTATGAAAATGTTAATATTAATCAAGAGAAATAACGCATTAATAAATATTTGTTTTCTTTATATGATTCGTTACATAATTCTAGATCAATTACAGTAAGATAAAGTGGTAGTAGTGGTGCTAGTAGTAGTAAGGGTTATGTGTGGAAAATGTTAAGAAGAAAACAAGATACTACTTTCGCTTCTTCTAGTTCTCGTTCTAATACATCTTAATTTACTGAGCTTCAGTTATATCTAAACCAAGTCATAAATTTCAGTGAACAAGAATTAGAAACTTTTGGCATGGTGTAAAAACAATGCTAGACTTTGGCCAGTACTTTCCATAATGGTACGTGATCTACTAACTCCTCCGATATCCACTGTTTCATCGGAGTCTTGTTTTAGTGCAGGTGGAAGAGTCATTGATGAAAAAAAAGTAGAATGAAACAAAACACTGTGGAGATGTGTATTCTTTTAAAGGATTTGTTGGATGCTGATAGCCGCTTACAAGGTTTGGGAGGACATGATGTTTCTTCGGATGAAAATGAAGAAAACTAGAATATTGTTTTAACTCTTTTGTAATTTCTGATTTTGTTTTGTTCAATTGTAATTTGTAGTTTTTCAATTCGTAGTCAATAAATTTTTATTTTGCAAGTATATTGTGACAATCTATATTTTATTATACTATTATTATATTTAAATAGTTAAAATTAATTAAAAAAATTAAAAAAACGAAAAAAAAATAAAAAAAATTATTTGGGCCGTGCCCGACCCATAGGTCACGGGCATATGTGCCGTGCCGCGCCTGGCGAAAACAAAGATGGGCCGTATCGTCCCGGCACGGCCCGTTTGACATCACTAACCAAACTTATAAAAAAAATAGAGTGACCTCTTGCACAAGGCATCTAGAAGGGGAAACGATTGCATATACCCAACACGAGCTTTACATATGAACCAACTCAATATGATTGATCTAAAATGGTTAAAAAAATTTAGTTTGTTATTATTTATTTAAAAGATTGTGTGTTTTAATATCAAATTGGTGCATAAATAAGATTCAAACAGTAAGCAACTGTTCCTGTGTAACTTTAGTCATGTTTTGCAAGATGTGTGCATGTAATTTACCCTTAATCATATGAAACAGCGCATTGATTCATAAACAAATGCTACATCTTTATACAAAATCAGTCATTTAATCTTCATTTTTCAACCTAGGAAGACATTTATCGCGGAAAAACGCTACGGGTTTGCAGGATAAGTACAATGGCTACACATAAAATCTTCTCCAAGATAATACTCAGCATGTTGTGAACAACAAATCGAGCCGCGTCTTAGAGGTATTCGCGATGCCGGTTCTACCACAGTTGCTTTTAATGATTACGAGGGTCATCTTCGTCATCAAAAACCTCGTCATCCTTCATGTACTTCTCCTGTACAGCGGCAATTGTGAGCCTCTATATGTTAAGGAAAATTATTTAAACTCATGCAATCAGGCATGTCGTATATAAACAACTTTTAAAGACAACTTATCAAATATGAACACTATGGCAGAGGTGTAATCAAGATTTCAACATTTTCTTTTTGAGGGTGGGGGTGGGAGAAAAACTTTTCAATGGAGAAGAGAGTAATTAGAAGGCAAATGCATATTTCGCAATTGCAAGATCAAATTAAATTATAGTTGATGGTAACGAAATCTCAGGCATTATGTTATGACTGTTGTCCCAAATGAACAGCCACACAGGATAGAGGAACAATTTGTTACTACTTAAGAGAGAAAGAAACACACACACACACACATTCAAGTGACTGGAGAGCAATTACTCTTGCCTGTTAGTCACCATTCTACTCATTTCATACCTTCCACATATGAATCAACCTCTAAGAACTAAAAAATTCAGTTTCACGCGAATGGAGAATTTCAACTTTGTGAGTAGACAGGATTAATATGCTCTTGAGTTGAGAGTAAAGAAAAAGATACCAAGACAGTACTTTAGAAATCCCAACAGTTAGATTAAAAAAATAAGTAGGAAAAAAGGATATGTATAATAATCCCAATCAACGGGACCAACTGCGATTTTGCTAAACTCGATTGCACTCGCTTCAATGCCAGCAAATATATATCCATTGCTCTTGTCAATAAGTTTGACGAGATTTCCAACACTCTCTTTATCCTGAAAAAATCATGGATGAAGAATAAGGCCATGGATATTAAGTATGAATTCATAGAGATGTGAACTTGCCTGAATGTCTAAAGTCATGAAGTTGACAAGACTGTAGTTTTCTATCACCTCACACAGCTCCTTTGTTAGCTTTCTGCGCCAGAAAATCAAGAACAAAGTTGAATAGAGACCAGCCATAGATGAGGTAAATTCTAAGCAAATACGGAATCAGAAAACAGTCATCCACAACAAATTCCCAACTAGGAAAAGGGTGGTGGAATTATCATACGTATGATAAAGATTCTAAACTCCTGGACGTGTTAGATACTACGAATTGTATGATATATATATATATAGTTAGCATAAGAATTCTATAAACCAAATCTAGTGAACTCGTGACTACTTGTCAGTTAACAAAGGCCATATCACATGTTACTGAAAATCCTTATACGAGCAGAAAGGAAGTAATCCACGTGATTTACCCACTTTATGAAATCAATATCAAAAGAAAAAACATCATGGCCAAAACATGAGCAAATATGTCCTCAACACGATAGGGTTGTGCCAATTTGTCTTCAAAGAACTATTGAGACAGGATAGACCGGCAATATTAATGAAAAAAATGTCTTAAAATACCTAAATTGCAACCTAGTGGAAAAACAAACCGAAGAAGAGCGACGAAATTAGTATATCATCTAACATAAATATAAACATCTAAACATGCATATATGACTTAGACATGGGTTATACTTGTACTTGGCAGATCAAGGATCCTGATCAAGATAGTGCTGTAAATAAGATAAATCTTGTACATCGGTGTATAAAATCAAGGTTGAAAGCTGCAAAACAATCCAAAGAATGAAGTTCATAAAATCATATTGGTATTTAAGGATAGGTGCTAGAAGGGAAATACATTTACTTGCAACTGATATAGAAAGAAGATGGTTCTAACCGAGCTGTCCATAGCTTTCGATAAGATCAATCTTAGACAAGACATTGACATGCGGGAGTTCCAAGAGCAGCATAGCAGACAATGAATGCACTCACATACTTTCCAGGATCGCCGCAAAGATGGGCATCAACTAAGTGCACTGCCGTTACCTTCAAGAGGTAGAGATCATATCAAGAGTTTAATACAAGAATCAAATAGCAACTCAATTATTAGCTGAGTGTTATCGAGTATAGAAACAATGTTATCTCATCTCGACGGCAGACTTTGCATACAAGATTCAAATTCGAGATGGATCATGAAGATGTGTGTAAGCAATATTAACAAGGAAGATAAGACACACCCTGAGGTTTAACTTCTTCACGAGCTTCATAATTACACTCTTCGCATTTTCATGAAGGAAAAAGAGTTCCACTTGGCCAGGGAAATCGAAGAGAAGATAGTGATCTGTAAATTGCTGTTAGTTGGCAATAAATAATAGACAACATTATAGTCAAGAGGACATTACCTAACCTTATACTATACATAATAAAGCATTAAGATATGATTCAAGCAGAATACCTAGATGAGATACAAGCATGTTGAATGAGCAGGGAAACAATTGTTGACGGAAGTGTTAAGCCAAAACACATGAAAGGACCTCAAATAATCCTCAAGAGGCGGTGCCAGAAATATTATAAAATGAGTGTTGGATTCCGGAAATGCCAGCAACGTCTATGTTGATGATAATAATAATTGTTATCGTGTTACTAATATATTTTATCAAGTGTTTACTTAAGGATGATCATTTGAATCTTGATGATTTGCCAAAAAGTTGGTTGAGGCTTGCTTTGATGTTTAGATTGAATATTTTTAAGAAAAAATTTACTCTGAAAAAGTCAATACCCTTATTCAGAAGTAAATGCGTTGCTAACATATTTTATGAGGTGTGTAGTTAACAAAAGATCATTTGAATCTTGATGAATTTCCAAAAAGTTGGTTGAAGAATGACTTGATGTTTAGATGGATATACGATGAAAATGATATGGAATTTCTCATTTCCCAGATAAGTACCATAAAAAGGGCGTGCCAAACAAATTAGAGAATCAGTCAGAAATCTGGCGCAGACAGAAAACTCCAAATATGGATAAGTATGCATCAAAAAGAAAAGAGAAAAAAAAGAAGCAAATAAGTATTGCAACCTTTCAGCAAGGGTTTCAGTTTGGATTCTAACCAATCAATGTTCTTCTCCAAATAGTCCATGCAATAAATTAGACCTATAAAACATTGTAAACTGTTTTTCAGATTCAGAATTTCTGACATCCAAATGACTCGTAACATACATAATAACAAGTCAAGTTATGATAAATTACCAAAAGATGAAATCATTTTGCAATAAATATTCACTACACCAGAAAATGCAGGACTGTTTAGCAGATGAGTAATATCCAGTTTTAAAGTTTTTATTTCTTTTCATTGAATTCACTTGTTAGAGAATTTAAAACCATGAAAATTTGTTAGTTCAAATAATGTTTATGCATCCAAAGTCATTTCTGAACCGTGGTCTGAACCGTGGTTTTATATTGTCATTTTCAGACTTTGATATGACAAAGTCCTTAAAAACAAATTGCACTCCAGAAATTCAAATTGTAAACTCATTCATGAAAGCATTTACCAAAAAAGCTTAGACAAAAACTTTACAGAAAAAAACATATATAAAACAATTTAAGGTGTTGCAATTTCCAAAACAATCTAAACATAACATCAAAAGAGGCACTTCACGCTAATGTACCCCAACAAAATTTTTGCACTGCACTTAGAAATTCAAAGGTCCGCCTTTAAAGGAACCTAAACTTGAATAGTACGAAAAATTGGCAGCACATACAGCCGAAAAACACAAACATTTCCAAGCAGATGAAGCTAAAAGACATCATAATGCACTTACCTCCATTCGGACCAAGGGAATGCTCAGACATGACATCGGAAAGCTTAATTAACTCCTCGATGTTTATCGCACAATCATATCTTTATTCGATAAGAATATAACTCATTGACAATCATCAACACATACAAACACAAAGCCAGTGAGCCATTCAATTACAAGCTATCAAAATACTAAAGAGAAACCACTGAATTGGATACGGTTAAGAATCATTAGCGGGATCCAAATTAATCACAGTAACCTTCCTGCAACCCATTAAAGAACAGATTTACTTAAACTAAACCCAACTTAAATTTTAGATTTTTAACAAACCCATTTTTGAGATTCTAAATACATCGCATTTAACTACAGTGTAATTCAAAACTCGAAACGAAACTGCTAAGAGGAATAGTACATACAGATGTGATCGCATACACATTTTTTTTTATGTTATTGTCCTTCAGAAAACTTCATGGGTTACCTGCCAATGAGTTGCAGGAATTGGGACATGCCATTGCAATAAGTCGTCTTCCGGAGCCTGGGGGCCCTATCACCACCTGACCAAACACCAATTTTTCTTTTCTTTTTTATTTGTAGATATTCTTTAGTACTGTTACCTCAATTTTTGGTTCGATCTGTAACAATGAATCAATATGAATTTACAATGTGTTTTACCAGAATGGGTAAAGAAAGCCCTCCTCCTCCTCTGGCCACCTCCCCCCTTGCCTCCCCCCGAAAACCAGCCCCCAAATCCCTATTAAACCTACTGTTTTATTCCTTTTACAATTGCTAATGGGCTTTTAAATTTAAGGTAGATGGGCCATTACAATTAATTGCAAATGGGCAATGGGCCCCAAAAGCGGGCCGATATAATGAGTGGGTCATGAAAATCGGCCCTAGTATTTTACGAGACCGGGTCGAGCCCATAGAGCTCGGGTCCAAACCGCACCAGGACAATTATCGGGGTATCATGAGTATCCCCCTCTAGTCGAGCTAGAGTAGCGCTGTATCGACTCCAACTGGTTAGGTGAGGACCCAGATCGGTAGTCCTTCAAATGCCAAACCACGAGGTGACCTTGAGCCGTGCCGAGTTCCCAAGTCACGCTGTCAGCAGAGCCATGACAATACGAATGTCGATCCTTGATAAAGTAGGTGGCTCGTGGAACTCATACGAGGAACCGGTGTAATCACGGTACTGAGCTTCTGCCAATAATAGCAGGTCATACTGGGCAGTAGGAATCCGAACTGAAGCTACTGTAATCGCGAATTCCGAGCTGACAAAGGTGATCGAGAGCTCCGAGGTGATAAAACTGAGCTGATAAGCAAATAAAGCTCGCCCGACCTGAGCTTCCGAGATGATGTATATATGAGCTAATAACATTGCTTCGAGCTGAGCTGAACTCCACACGATAGATAAGAGCAAATAATGCTCGCCTGAACTCCATAATCAATAAATCTTAGCTCCGTTCCATAGCAGATAAAACCAGTCGAACTCCAGAGCTAATAAACGTATGGACATCCAGAGTTAATAAATATGCCGTGCTGAGCAAACAGAATACAGCTGAACTCCAGAAATGATCCATGGACAGCTAATAAATCCGAGCTTTCGCCTGTTAATCTGTGCAGGGCTGACCTGCAATACTTCAACATAAACCGAGCATATAAGTCTCCCCTCGACCTGAGCTCTTGAGCTGATAAAATACTGAGCAAATAAAGCTCGTCTCATCGGATCCCAGAGTAAATATAAGCGGATAAGACGTGTCTGGTCTGGACTCCAGATAATAAATGAATGAACGATTCGCGTCTGATCTGAGCTCTACTCAGTCAGCATTCATAATCAGCGTGGACCTTAATATTTATCGTAATCAGGGAGATCAACTTTCATCGTAGTCAGGGCGGACCATAACTTTTATAGTCAGGGCGGACCATAACTTTTCATCGTCAGGGCGGACCATAACTTTTATAGTAGCCAGGGCGGACCATTAGCTTTCATAGTCAGGGCGGACCATAACTTTTATAGTAGCCAGGGCGGACCATTAGCTTTCATAGTCAGGGCGGACCATAACTTTTATAGTAGCCAGGGCGGACCATAACTTTTATAGTAGCCAGGGCGGACCATTAGCTTTCATAGTAGCCAGGGCGGACCATTAGCTTTCATAGTCAGGGCGGACCATAACTTTTATAGTAGCCAGGGCGGACCATTAGCTTTCATAGTCAGGGCAGACCATAACTTTTATAGTAGCCAGGGCGGACCATTAGCTTTCATAGTAGCCAGGGCGGACCATTAGCTTTCATCTTCTCATCTCGTGTGCCTGGGCTGACCATGGCCACACATGTCTGGACGGACCATGACATATCTCCTCATCTCAACTCCCACACTCACACACCACTCCCGAACCTCCATACCACTACACCACATCCGAATAAATTAATCAAAAATCCGGATCAAATAAAGATCAAAAGCTGATGAATAAGGCCTTACTGCGAGATCACATGCCTGAGCTGATATAATAGGGGCTTACTGCGAGATTGCATGCCCGAGTTGTAATGCACTGAGTTGACCTGAAATAGTAATAGTGCACCACAACATATATATGAATTTGAAATAGTAGCTTAAAAAGAAATAACCGTAAGTAATGGCATGTAGACCGAGGGTCAAAGTCAAGGTTCATTCCTGAGGTCAAGCTGATGGCTGAGCTGAGGCCCATGTGGCCGAGCTGAGGTCGATTAATAAAGGATGATCGGTGGGCTGAAGCACACTGAGACTCGAGTTGGAGTTCATTTCCCTTCCTTTTGTTCCTCATAGAAGGAGAGACGATGCTCTATTTAATTTAATTTTTTTCTGGTCTAGCTCTTTTCTTTCTGGGTGCCCCACCTATTTGTTGTCTTGTCCTGAATCATGGTTTAGGTGCACACCGTTCGTGCTCACGAACGAGATAAGTTACTGACCTTCCGTTTAATCACGCATTTAATCACAATAAAAGTCCATATCTGCCCTGCGGTCATACTTTGACAAATGGGAACTTCTGAAATATGATATATCTGAATACTTTAAGATCCCTGCATAAATGTTTGCCTCAAATAGTAAGCCTCTGCGTCGCTCATACCTACGTTGCACCTCTCCACCATCTCCTCCTCCACAATTACCAATCAAGAAGTAAGTTTTGTTGCAATAATAAGACATGCTTCAATCTGTAGCTGCTGAAGCTATCCTTACAGCTCGTTATACCGAGGACAACAAATAAATTGGATGCCTAGTCAATAAGAATAAAATGGAGGTTTGAAGCAATTTTTTCCTATTCTTTTATTTTCGATCACCTCTTCAAGTTTGAAGCATTCTCTCTAACATTTTTAAAACCTTCAGCTCGTGCCTGCTTTGAGGAAATTTAGGAATCATGGTATTCCATGACACAACTTCCTCATATTTAATGACAAGGGAATGCATTGGACTTTCTCCAGTAAAATCTTGTTGAACAATTCCCCAAAATCTTCCTTGTTCTGAATATAATCAATCCATCTCAACAAGTGCGGCAGCTTGGCTTTATCAGAACTAGAAAGATCACTCTGAAACACAGTCGAATGTACAACTGAAAAGACAATAATATCAGCAGCATATGGCTTCAATCCACCTCCCACAAGAACAGACTTTGTAATCAACTCTTCATTCAACTTGGCAAGACCTTTTATATTTACACTGGAATTTTCCAAAAGCGACTCAACAACTTCTATCCATTTCACCATTTGTACATCTCCATTCTCTGATGAATTAAGTTTTCTTGTGCACAGGCTCTTTACATCACTCCCCAAATCACTTGAAAACTCATTCGGATCCAAAGAGAGGTATTTACAGAGAGCAAAAACAATAGTTTGCTTCGCAGTCACAGATGCCATCGATCGAAATACTAAATTCTGTAAAAATCACTTTCCTTTTCCGAAAAAGTAAATTAAAATTAACTCCAATCTCCCAATCTCCAATATCCATCACAGATCAACAAGGAAAACTCACAAGATGAATAATAACAGTGATAACCAAAGCAAAACTAATTTAGGTAATCCATCAAACAAATAGTATGCAACCTAGGTGGAAGACCCCATTGATTCAGCAAGGAATTGATCAAACCCAATTAAATCACATAATCGATTCATATAATTTTGTACCCAGCAATCACAAGATAGAAATCCAAAATCTTGTACTGCCCAAATACCACAACTAAATTTTTGAACCAAAATATAGATTTGGTAAGAGTGTGTACGTGAGTTTCATCACTTATGCCATGAAGAAGAAAAGTCTGCACATCGCTCAATAATCTCATCCCACAGGAAGCACAACCACGTGAAACCCACAGTGAAATAGGCCATACATTCCTTCTCGTTAACCTCAAACTCCAGTGACTTGTGGCGACAAGGAGGCGGTGGTTCACGGAGGCGGGTGAAGGGTTTATGGCGGGTGAGCAGGTGAAAGAATGGAGAGGGGAATCCAAGAGAGCCCACCACTTTTTCCTCTCTGCTTTTGTTTTCAAAAAACCCATCAACTTTTCTTCATGACATTTTCAAACATCGCCCAGGAGTGTTCTTCCTATCACGAACTGGTTCATCCCATGCCTGGAATTCGTTGTAGATGAGGGGTGATCCGAGTCCCCCAGCAGGGATGCCCGTTCCAGTGATGGGCAACGCAGCCAAAGGCTGAGCTGAAGAAGTCGGAAGAGGCTTTTTCCCTTATTTTCTCAAAACTGAGCTGATAGCTCGAAAAACTCATTGCTATAAACTATCGTCCAGAACTTAGAAAAACCCGTCGCCGCAGCAGCCTCTCGCGACCAAATATATATATATATATATATATATATATATATATATATATATATATATATATATATATATATATATATATATATATATATGAAACTCTTCTCCCAAACCGCAGCCTGAAGCTCACCCAGAACCTCTTTTTCTTTTTCTCTTTGGTCTCCTCGCTTCAATACCCACACCGCGAAGCATATGACACAGTGTCGTAGAAAAAACTTGTAGCCAGCCACCCGCCGCCTCCATGTGCGTGCCCTAGGTATCAACGTCTTAACTCGATATTTCCCACAGACGGCGCCAATTGTTACCTCAATTTTTGGTTCGATCTGGTAACAATGAATCAATATGAATTTACAATGTGTTTTACCAGAATGGGTAAAGAAAGCCCTCCTCCTCCTCTGGCCACCTCCCCCCTTGCCTCCCCCCGAAAACCAGCCCCCAAATCCCTATTAAACCTACTGTTTTATTCCTTTTACAATTGCTAATGGGCTTTTAAATTTAAGGTAGATGGGCCATTACAATTAATTGCAAATGGGCAATGGGCCCCAAAAGCGGGCCGATATAATGGGTGGGTCATGAAAATGGGCCCTAGTATTTTACGAGACCGGGTCGAGCCCATAGAGCTCGGGTCCAAACCGCACCAGGACAATTATCGAGGTATCAAGTACAAAAATCGCAGCTTTAAAAGTTCGGATTTCCTCCCTTCTCGATTTGCCATTAAGTTCTGGGATACAACTGGAAGATTCAAAATGCACAAATAGGCTTAAACCCCATTCGAATTCAATGGAAAGTTAGGATTTTTTTGTTTCTAGAAAGGAAAGAAGAGTGGTCACCTCAAGTATAGTTCTTGGGACCTGTGGCAACCATAGCGATAATCCTACAACTGGACAAAATGCCTTTGATAATTTAATTTCATAATAGTTTATTATAATTACTCTAGTAATAAAAAATCTGAAAAAAGAAAATAGAGATTATGGATCATCTTGCCAAACCATAGGGTGAAGGCTTATGCATATTTTATTGAAATCTAGTGGGTCTCATAACTGGTTGGCTAGGTCACAACAACTTTAAAAAAAATAAACAAATTGTTGATCATCCATGATTAGTAGAAGGTGAGCATAGGGCTGAGTTTTTCTGATTCAGGCTTTATGGGTGGGTGGGTCATGTATCCAAAATTTCGAGTAGTATTATTTATTACCCGAATTTTTTTATAGTGTTGGGTATCCAAAATTTAATATATATATGTATATATATATATATGTTTTAAAATCTTGGCTAGTGTCATGTACCCAAGATGGTTTTAAGCATATGTTTTAAAAATATTGAGATTTTAAATTTATGTTGTAAAAACACAAGTGTTTAAACTCTAATTAATTGCATATATGACGTGTTTGAAGTTATGGATAATGATAAGATGAGTTAGACATTATTTTAATCTAATGTTTAGTTGCTTTTTTCACAAAATTATTTCATCATATCTATCATATTTTATTCTAATTTTATAGCAAAATGACATATATGTCATTTCTCACCTTTTTTTTTCTACTATTGCAAAATTTGAATTCCTTTAGGACGCATTTGGATCGAAGGAGTTGAAATCAAAAGATTTGAAATTTATGATCTAAATCCATCATACTTGTTTGGATATATTTGAATCCAATGGATTTCGAATTCATTCACGTACATTTTTAACTTGTTTATTAATCAATGCAGTGGATTTCAAATTCTCTTAAAATGGAATTCATCAAAACCCTCCCCAAAATCCAAGTCACTCAATCTAAACGCGACCTCAAAAAATTTCAATTAGTTCCTATAATTTAATTCCAAAAAATTTCCCCAAATTTTGAAATCCACTCCACTAGTTAACTAGACCATTTTAAAATCATAACAAACATCATGTAAATTTCACACTATATTATTTATCATAATTTTATAATTTTATTTATTTCTTTTCTCTAACTTCAAACAATATCTTAGATTATAAATTTGTTTTTTTAAAGGGGCCTATATGCAATTAACCCGTAGAACACCCTGGTAGTGTCACTGTGGCAAATTGCAAATCTTGCAAGTGGCAACAAAATATCGCTCTCATTTGAATTTAAGATGATGAGAACAATATCTGTTTCGCTGCGACTTTCGCTTGCCTACAGAATAATCGAGAATGTAGCATTGAAAAAACATTTAAATAAATTGGATAGTTATTATCAACCATAGACTTTAATATATTGCCAGAAAAATCATTAGATTGCTATATTTATGAGACGATAATTGTTGAAGAACAATATTAATTTCCAAAATATTCATCCATGGCCATTGAGAATTCTTCTAAGCTACCCCATGAAGTCGTGTCTTATGAAATAAATCCATAATCCAAAAAAATCTTACACATATCTTAAATATTGGGTCAAAAAACCAGTAGCATAGATTTACCATCATACGATACTATATCATTGGATAGCATAGAAATGACCGGCCTTTGATATGAGTATTTGATGGTACCCAATAAAATGTATCCCCTACAATGGGAATATTTTAAATACGATATTCCAAATATATTATACAATCTATCCAAAAAAACAATCGTTTTTTAGTCTTTCAGAAATAATCCGTTTGGTGATGGAGCTTGCATGATGAATAAAGGCAAATCGACAATAAATGTGGGGTCCTAGAAAGCATGTGGTTTTCAATGACGTAAGGTACAATTATTTATTAGTATTATGAAATAAAATAAAATAAATAATAATCAAAGCAAAGAAAAAACAACCATTATTGTAGTTGTTGCTCAGGTCAATATATATATTTTTATTTATTTATTTATATAAAGATTGTCCCCCTCGCTCCTCTTTCTTATCTTCAGTCTTCACAGTGCATCAAACAAACATATCTTACTGCGGCCATGGCATTTGCTGGAACAACCCAAAAATGCATGGCATGTGACAAAACTGTGTATCTTGTGGACAAGTTAACTGCAGATAATAGAATCTATCATAAAGCTTGCTTTAGATGCCACCACTGCAATGGAACTCTCAAGGTTTGTATTTCAATTCTTGAATCTGTTTTTATTGGTATGCAAAGCTTGGATCCTTAAGATCAGGTTTCATATCTTTTTAAAAAATATTGCAATGGAACTTTCAAGGTTTGTATTTCAATTCTTGAATCAGTTTTGTTGGTATGCAAATCTTGGATCCTTAGAGAAAGGTTCAGATCTTTTTAAGAATCTTAGCAATGGAACTCTCAAGGTTGTTCCTGATCAGAAGGTGGAACTTAAAGATTTGATTTGGAAGAAATGACAAGTTTTAGCAAAGAACAACTCCCATGAAATATTTTTCAGTGTTTTATCTTTGTAAAAATCTTGGTGATCTGAAAGTTGTGATCTAAAAGTTGCTTCAATGGATCTGCTGTAGCTCAAGTCAAGAGCACCTAAATTTTTGAACTAATGAAGTAAAAATTCTGCTAGACTAACAATTCTTATGGGAACATATAAAATTACAGCTGGCGAACTACAATTCTTTTGAGGGAGTTCTGTATTGTAGGCCACACTTTGATCAGCTCTTCAAGAGAACTGGCAGTCTAGACAAAAGCTTTGAAGGAACGCCTAAGATTGCGAAACCAGAGAAGTCTGGAGACATTGAGGTAAGAACACTTACTGATATGCTAAGAGGGTAATTTTCATGTTAGATAGGCAAAAACTAAGACTACATGTATTGGGTCAATCAAGAATTGGACCTTGCAGTCTTCTGTGATTGAACGTCTTGCTTGTATTTGCCTTTAGTACAGCAACAAACCTTCGTTAGTGTAATTTGTATAAGAGACAAGATCACATGTTCGATTCTTGTTTGTTGTAAGTTGAATGGGATTGTTCAAGCCCTTTTTGTTCTCCTGCACGGCGATCCATGTGGCATACCGTTTGGATGCGCTTTAAATGTTTTTAGTTGCACTATTACAAGCAGCAATATATATTTTCGGAATAATAAGTATTTGCACACACTATGTTCCCCCAAAACACAAGCGGTTAGCTCCCCTTGCGATTATCTTAGATACTTGACATTTTCAATTTGAATAGTGTTGTAAGAATCTTTATTTTCGTTGCAGAAACCACATGCAAATAAGGTTTCTAGTATGTTTGCTGGAACAAGAGACAAATGTCTGGCCTGTCAGAAAACTGCCTATCCAACTGAGAAGGTAAACTCTATTTCATTTAAACGTGTCCAAAGAGTTGGGACCTAATGTATGAATTCCTTATGAACAGCATATTGATCTCGTAGCCTAAATTTGAACAGGTGACTGTGAATGGAATAGCTTACCACAAGAGCTGTTTCAAGTGCAGCCATGGAGGATGCGTCATTAGTCCATCAAATTACATAGCACACGAGGGGCGTCTTTACTGCAAACACCACCATACTCAACTTATCAAGGAGAAAGGCAACTTGAGCCAGCTTGAAGGCGACCATGAGTAGCTCCTGGCACTGATCCGATATTCAAGTATCCCGTTTATTGTCGTGTCCCCTATCCTCACCAGTATGATTACCAGCCTCCTCGACCCGATTCCGTTTTCTGCAATCAAGAATGAGTTTATAAGCTTTGATAATACAGTTGGGATTCTCATAGTTCCGAATTTTGTGTGTGTGAGGCTTCTTGATTGATATTCTTGGTTCCTTGCGTTAGTTCATGTATGTTCAAATGTTGTTTTGGTTTACGTGTGATTAAAGATCAAAAATGATTCTTCCATTTGTATGTTGGCAAATGGCAACAAGATGCTTTTCATGCATTTTTCATATAAGCATATGTTAAAGCATTTTTCATATAAGCATACGTTATCCAAAAGTTTGATGACTATAGCACAAAAGGGCGCACTAAAATGTGCCCGAGGCCTGCACAAGCACGATTGAACAATGAGCTCCTACAGCAACTACTTTGTATTTTTCATCACTTTATGAAATTGTTAACCCAAGTTGATATATGACTTCATTCTAATCTCTTATAAACCATTTTAAGCTTCCAATTTTTATCTATGTGGGGCAAGGTATCACAATCATCATTCCTTCAGAACACGACGCCCTCGCCACAGCCTAATCCATGTGGCCTAATCCATCGATCCACCAATGTGGGAATCTAGAGGAAGCTCCTACAGGTTCAAGAGGTGGCTCTTGTACATGTAGCAATTTGTCCTGCAGGTTCAAGAGGTGGCTCCCTCACACGTTACAATTTGCCCCTTAGTTTCAAGAGATGGCTCTCAATCACGTAGCACTTTGCTCCTTAGGTTTAAGGGATAGCTCCCACGCACGTAGCACTTTACCTCGCAAACACTTCTTTCCCGATGTTTCTTGCTGGTGACCGGCTATAATATCATCCTGTTACGTCCCGGGCCCAGGCCTGTGCCAGCACGATCGTGCAATGAGCTCCTGTAGCAACTACTTTGTATCCGTCAATCGCTTTACAAAAATTGTTAACCGAAGTTGCTATAAGAGTTGATTTTAATCCCTTATAAACCATTTTAAACTTCCAAAATTACCCAGTAAGATAAGGGTATCACACAGTGACAAAAGACTAATTAAATGAAATATAAAAGAAATTTGAGACACGGGATTTTAAATTATTGAAGATAGTCCAATAATGTTTTTATACTTTAGCGACTTAAAACGAAAACAAGAAATAACAAGAGAAGAGAAGAGATACCACTCGGGGTAGCTGAGATAGGTAAATGCAGTGTGCTTGGGTCAAAATGTCACAAGTTCAATTCATGCCTCTGCCTATCTCAGTTTGAGCCTGTCGCACGGGGCTTGTGTAGTGCGGTTTATCTGGTTGGCGTGAGTTTGCAGGCTATTGCATCAGTCCGGGAGTTTACCCAGTGCGCACCCTCGTCAAAAAAAAAAAAAGAAATAACAAGAGAAGGCTCACAATGTACCAATTTCTAGGGAATGAGACAAACAGGCTTGATACCGAATTGCAGGGTCCCATGAAAGAATATGTACTAATTTTTTGATTGATGTATATTACATTGAAGCACAAAGCGAGACTGTATTAACTAACAGAATAATATACGCACACAGGAAATCCTAAGAAAAGGACTCCAACCGGGCGGGTAGGATGGATGAAAAATCAACAATTTTAAGGATCTATTGTATCAAGAAGTTGGCCATTCTTTGCAATGTGTTCCAGGTCTATAATGTAACTGTCTCTAAGAAATCCAAAGCCGAATGTACCATTCTCATACTGCCAAATTCTTCCCTCGACCTGCTGAGAATTTATCGCATTCGCAGCTAAATCTGGAATAACCAAGTCATAACTCGAGTTGATATAAAGCATGCGTGAAACAGCTTTATCATCTGAAGATCGCGAATAGTCATGACTTCGATCTGCCTCAACAGCTGGATGAAGATGCAAGCGACTATTGTATATATGATCCTCTTCTGGAGAAAATGGAGACTCGATAAAAGTAGTACTGGAAGTCCAAAATACTGGGGCTTGAAGAGGTCTTGACGAGTCCCCAACCTTACGGCAAGCAATACCCCCAATGTCATCATAGGACACCAGATAAAAATCTAAGCTCGAGTCCTCACAAATACCCTACACACGAAGAACAAAAGAAACAATCAGCCTGACTGCCACCACTTAAAATGTAGAAATTAAGATTCATTCGTATGCACTTTTGAGTTATAACAAAGATTAATAGTATATGCAGATACAGATGATGAATGTCTAAGCAAGTTAAGTCCCTAGCAACAAAGAGAAAAGCACAAAGTTGATGGTAAGTAATCATCGAGTTTACTATAAGTTAAATGACTCAAAAGTGAGGCTAAAAATAATTATTCAGTGGTGGATATTCATTTTTAGGGCTTAGGTTCGGGATTCGAGTCACATGATGTGTGTGCATACGTATTTTAAAAGCTTAAATGACTGAAAATAGATGAAAAACAAAGATTATAATCAAATGCAACAAATAAGTAGCATTTCCGTTTGACTTGAGGAAAAACAAAAGGTACAGAACTACATCAAAGTTAATAATTCAGTGAAAAATATGAAGAATTAATGTTTCAAACTTGAGATAAGAACTGTATTCATAGTCGTGAAAAAGAAATTGTAACACATAAACCACGGTACACATCCAGGAATGCATTTCCATAGATGAGACAATATAGAACAACTTTTGTTTACATGGAAACAACAATGGTTTGAAAAAGATTTTCCTCCGGCATTAGCAACATATCACCATAGTTATTAGAAGCATGAGATGACTAAGGGATATAGAGTGCATAGCAATGTGCAGGGAGAGGTACAAGTTTTATGAAAGTGAAAGTGCCATAAAGAATGAAGGAAGGAAATTGAGTATCTGAAGAAAATTTATAAAATATAAGTCTTTACAAAAATATTAAACAATAATAAAACAAAGCAATACTTAGTCCACAAATGAAAGCGAATACTAATCCACTATTGAAAATTAATACCTTTTATCCTGCATTTTATCTTGGAATTACTATCTTTATATTTAAGGCATGCTTAAAAGGCGTCTTGAGCCATCAAAGCACACCAAGGCAGGGCTTCATTGTTAAGGCGGACTTCATCTAAGGGGCCACAACGCCTTAGGTTTGATGAGGCACAAGGGCTAA
This sequence comes from Haberlea rhodopensis, assembly GCA_907163345.1. Classification (NCBI taxonomy): domain Eukaryota; kingdom Viridiplantae; phylum Streptophyta; class Magnoliopsida; order Lamiales; family Gesneriaceae; genus Haberlea; species Haberlea rhodopensis. The sequence goes on from CAJQUN010000450.1 coordinate 171,642, forward strand.
GCCCTTGTTTAGCCTTGAGCCTAGGCCCTTAGTTTTCAAACTTCTAAGTAAATATTCTCATCACAATGGACAAGGATTTCACAATTTTGCAAATGACACTACAAAGATTATATCAATCGAACATTCAGAAACAGGAAAGATCTTAATATGAATCTAGAATGTACTAGCATTTGGGATTAACTGATAAACAACTAACTAAACATAGATCACACTAATCCATAATTGTCGCAAAAAGGATCATATACAATCTCAAATATTTTGGTTCTGCCATTGCTTTGAAGTAAATCAACAAATTCAATATCAATCACGAGAAAGTGCAAGTGTGCAACTGGAAATAAATGTGTCTCAAGCTACTATCATGCAGATTTCAGTAGCAGATGGTCCAATATGCCACTATATTATCATTCTAGAATCCAATCCAAGACACAAGACTGAATCAATCCCACAAACTGAATGACAATTAAAAAGATCATTCCTGATCAACAAAATGCACTACACCTTAAATACAGCAAATCAACGACAAAGATCAAGCCTTTGTAAAAGAGGTAATACCTTCCATAGTCCCTGCAACGGTCGGGATGGCTTAGGTGAAAAATTAACAATTTTCACAAAATGCTCCGGCACCCATTTCCTCATCCTTCCATGCTTCTCCTTCTCCCTCCTCCTTTGCCTTCTTGACGCCCCATTCCCACCAGGACTCGTCCTGTTCGCAAAGTATTGATAAATTTCATGCATAAATCGATCCGGTGGAGAACCGAATATATTCTCACACTCCTGTCCTTTCACATTTTCCGAGCTAGAAAATCTGTTAAACCCCCAAAACATTGAATTCTCCTCTACCACCAAATGGGATTTACCCATAAAACTTACATTCACATGAATCAATTCCCTCTCCAAATGCCCCATTTCTTCAGAACCCATCATATCAGCCTCGGTCAGAGGAAATTTCCCATCGAAATCAAGAAAACTCAAGGGCTCCACATCTGATGTGACACTCATCCATAAAAAAGGTTGCTTTACTACACCATAACCCCGATTTTTCGAAGGTGAAATCCTCGAACCGGTTATATAAAACGGGCCCCAGTCAAAGAACACAAGTGATGGAGATGATGTGGCGGCATCCCCGCAGCGGCGCCAGAATCCGATGAGATTCTCGTACTCGTCGAGAAATCTGAAGAGGTGCTTGTAAGAGATTTTCCCACTTCCCCATTTCGTGATTTGGGTTTGGGAGCCCCATCGGCGGTCGCACATGGAGAACCAAAGGCGCTGGTCGTCGCGGCACATGGTAACAAACCGTTTAGACGTGGCAGCGAACGCCGCCAGCTCTGTCGGGTGGAGGAATGAGAGGATACAGAGCTGCACATCCTCCGGGAAATCGCTGAATGACAATGGATGAATAGCTTCTTCCATTTCTAAATTCTCTGATTTTTCACTTTTCTCTTGGGGGTTAAATCTTGGATTTTGCTTTGGGTAACTGAAGAATGAAGATTTACTCGTGAGAAATCTGCAAACTCAACCGCAAATTCGATTTTATCCCCCAAAACCCAAATGAAATATTCCACCTTCAAATCATCGAATCTATGACTTGGCCTGCAAACCGAAGGTCTACAAAACTAGATCCCCAAGGCAAGATCTCATATTCGTTTTATTTACTAGATTTTTATTTTGGGTTTTTGACGGTAGGATTTCTCAAATATACGGATTACCTTGTGATTTAAAAATAAATATTTTACCTCTCGTGATTTATAATATAAGCAGTTTACTTTCTTGTAGTTTGAAAATAAACATTCTATATATATGGTTTACAAAATAGACAGTCTATCCCTATGTATAGGCTAGAGATGTCAAACGTAGCGGACGACACGAGGTACGGCACGTCACAGAGCGGCACGACACATCACATTTTTGCTACAGTGTCGTGCCGTGTCAGGTACGACCCGTAACATGGGTGTGCCGGGCCACGAGCAGGCACCCTATGGCCCGACACGAACAGTAGAATTTTTTTTTAAGTGTAGCGATCGATCGCTACTGGCAAAAAATAAAAATAAAAAAAACTTGAAATGAGTCGTGCTGGCACGACACGTATAGGCCGGGCCATGCCTATTGTGGAATGGGCTGGCACGGCACAACCAGTTTCCAAACCGTGCCGGCACGACCTGTTTGACACCTATAGTGTAAGGTGTATTGCACACTTATTCACAAGCTATAAGGGAGTAAAATGTCTATTTTCACAAGCTATATAGGAGGTAAAATACATATTTTCAAATCACAAGGGGTAATTTGTCTATTTGGCAAACCACACGGGGGTTATTTGCTACTAAAAGAAGATCATAATCCAAAAATAATATTTGAAAAAAAAAATATCTGAAAAAAGAAATTGTGTCAGATCTACATGCTTACACCGAAAATTCTTGTATAGATCGGTCTTTGTTTTTTTTTAAAGCAAATGATTTATAATATTCTATTATACTATAATTGATTTTACATACTCAATTATAAATACTGGTATCATGTGATAATATTATCAAATATAAATTATATGTCTTTATTCTTTTTCTAAATAAATAAAAGTATTTAGAGCAACAATTTTTAATTTAATAATTTTAATAATATCTTTGACTAAAATTGATTATAATTGAGATAATATATTCACTTGCCAAAATTAATGTGTGTAGCACAAAATATAACACCATTTGTAGTAGAGGATTTCATCCGGATAAGGTTGAGTAGTTGCTACCACATAGTATTCTTAATGACGACATCAATCAAACTTGATTCCAAGTTTTTTTTTAATTTTATTTCAATCAATATTTAAATAATATCGGATACGATAATCCTTTTTGTTGTCTCTGTGTTAATACTGGTTCATAGATATGCCTTGAAATTTACATAAATAACATATCATGTGATTTTGTCAATGGCTATAAGTGGTACGGGACCTATCTCAATTTAATATATATATATATATATAAGTTTGCATATTTAATACTAAAATAATTATAGATTTCAATTTCAAAATTATATAAATTATTCTATTCATCATTTTTTTTAAAATAACCCATCTTACATTTTGAAAAAAGTATATATATATATATATATATATATATATATATATATATGTTGGTCCGATCGATCGTGCATTTGGAAAAAACGAGGTGCCAAAAACCTGCCAGGCGCGATCGATCGCCACTCCAGGCGCGATAGATCTTTCCTGGCAGTAGGTGAAAGGTAAAGGGCACGATCGATCGCGCCATGTTCAGATTTGCTGGTTGGTTGCGTCCCTTCACGTATTGATACTTTTTTTCCTGAATTGTTGCCTTCAATTTGTGTCCCTAGGTGGCATTACTTCGTCTAATATATAATGAACAACTCCTAGACATTTTATTATCAGTTTTTCAAAAATCACACCACTTCCAAGAGAAAATTTTGTGCATCTTGTTCATCATACTTCTTGTTCAAGTTTGAATGCTTTCAAACCTTTATGGTTTGAGGACTTGTGATTTGGAGTGCTCCTATCACAAGTCGTAGTCGTTGTATCTTGGGAGATAATTGTCAAAGCAAACCGTTAGCACCAAAGCAGGGCAATATTCTCTTAAGGAGATTACAAATCTCGCATTAACGTTCTTCGTGTTAATCCATTTCATTTCTCGCTTGCCTTTCATACACATATCAGAAATTATTGTGCAACAATCTTAAGACAATATCAGCATCAAATGGCTTCTTCGAGTACAACGATGACTCACATTCATCATGGTAAAGGCCGGAGAAATTTAATGGTAAAGACTTCAAGCGGTGGCAACAAAAAATGTTGTTTTACTCGACAACTCTTGGGTTGGCAAGGTTCATCAATGATGATGTTCCTCCCATCGCGGTTGGAAGAAACCGACAACCAAAAGAGGGTTGTTGTTGACTCAAGGAATCAAAGTGATTTCTGTATAAGAACTACATACTCAATGGACTGGACAACACATTATACAATGCGTATTGTCTAGTAAAGACGGCTAAAGAACTCTGGAATTCTTTGGAGAAGAAGTATCGATCCGAGGATGCCGGCATGAAGAAATTCATCATTTGGACGATTCCTACACTTCAAGATGGTCGATACTAAGTCCATGACAGTGCAAGTACAAGAACTGCAAGTGATTATGCACGACATCCATGCGGAAGGAATGAGTCTAAGTGATTCATTCCAAGTTGGCGTAATGATTGAAAAATTGATCATAGTTGGAAGGACTTCAATAACTATTTAAAGCACAAGTGAAAAGAAATGACTCTTGAAGACCTTGTGGTTCATTTAAGAAGAGGAGGACAATAAAAATTCCGAGAAGAAGGCGAGTAGGTTCCAAATGGAACCAAGGGCTAACCTTATTAAACCAAGAACCGGATCAAAGCGTAAGTTTGACTGTACGGCTTCCAACAATGCCAATGCAAAAAGTTCAAAAGGAAATGCTATAAGTGTGAAAAGCTCAATCACATGGCAAATGATTGTCATAATAAGGACAATCGTGGGAAAGCAATAGATCAAGTCAATGTAACCAAAGACGATCGGATATCAAACGACTTGAATGATCTAATGCTAACCGCGGTAATCTTTGAAGCGAATTTGGTTGACAATCCTATTGAATGGTTCGTCGATTCCGGTGCAACCCAACATGTGTGTTCGGACAAAGTCATGTTCTCCACATACACTCCAATATGCGGGCACCAACTCTACATGGGAAACTCCACTACATCTATGCTAGTTGGATTAGGGAAGGTGGTTCTAAAGATGATTTCGGGAAAGGAGCTGACTGTGATTGATGTCATACATGTTCTTGATATCCGAAAGAACCTGATATCCGGATCGACACTAGTCAAGGCGGGCATTAGATTAGTTTTAGAATATGGTAAAATAGTACTCTCCAAAAATAGAGTTTTTGTACGAAAAAGCTATATGGAGAAAAGCATTATAAAAATTAATGTAATGACGGTTATACGTCAATTTGAAAGCAATACTGTGAATGATTCTACTTATGTGATTGAGTCTTGTAATTTATGGCATGATCGTTTGGTTCATGCAAATTATGGTTCACTTAACAAAGTAGTGAAGTTAAACTTATTGCTTGAAATGAATGTTAACTTGAAACATAAGTGTGAGACTTGTGTTGATGCCAAGTTAACGAAGCAGTCATTCCATTCAATTGAAAGAACTACGAGACCTCTTGAATTAATTCATACGGATCTATGTGATCTAAAGTTTGTTGAAACTAGAAGTTGGAAAAAGTACTTCATTACATTCATTGATGATTGTAGTAGATATTGTTATGTCTATTTGCTAAGAAGCAAAGACGAGGCATTGGTAGTGTTTAAACATTACAAGAATGAAGTTGAAAATCAACTTAGCAAAAAGATAAAGAATGTTCGAAGCGATAGAGGTGGGGAATATGTGCACTGAGTATGAAATTATTCAACAAACAATTGCCCCTTATTTACCACAATCAAATGGTATTGCCTAACATAAGAATCGTACTCTAAAAGAGATGATGAATGCTATGTTGATAAGTTCAGGATTACGCCAAAACTAGTGGGGGAAGCAATCATGTCGGCCAACTTCATCTTGAAAAAATAGCACACAAGAGTAAAGATGAAACTCCTTATGAGTCTTGCTACAAATACGTGAAAGTGTGGGGGTGTCTAACTAAGATAGAAGCACCAAAGCCAAAGCAAGTAAAAATAGGGCCGAAAATAATAGATTACATCTTCATTGGATATGCACATAATAGTAGTGCATATTCCTGGTTCACAAATCGAAAATAGATTATGTGCACAAGGGTACAATCATTGAGTCAAGGAATGTGATATTCTTTGAAGATAGGTTTCCTTGTAAAGAAAACAAGGGAACAAGCCCTAAGAAAATGGTGTATGCAGATGATAATCGTTACTCTATTGAGGAAGTAGAGCCACGACGTAGCAAGAGAACCAAAGTGACTAAGACTTATGGTCCTGACTTCATAACATATGTGTTAAAATGAACCAAGATCGCTTAGCGATGCCTTGTCTGGCCCCGAGGCTCCTATGTGGAAAGAGGCCATAATGCAAAATCACACGTGGGAATTGGTAGATCTTCTACCCGGAAATAAATCATTGGAATGTAAATGGATTCTTAAAAAGAAATATAAGTCCGATGATTCAATTGATAAGTAAAAGACGAGACTCGTGGCGAAAGGATATAGACAAAAGGAAGGCCTTGATAACTTTGACACATATTCGCCAGTCAAAGGATTACATCCATTAGAGTGATCATCGTTATCGCTGCTCTAAACAATTTAGAGATATATCAAATGGATGTAAAAATGACATTCCTCAATGGGAACTTGAGGAAGAAATTTATATGAAATAACCCGAGTGATTTGTGGTTCGTGGACAAGATAAAAAGGTGTGTATATATGAAAAACACGCCTAAAGCATATGTAATAATATGCGTGTATGATGATATGCTCATAGTGAGAAGCAACTTAGAAATCATCAAAGCGATGAAAAAATGTTAATAAAATATTTTGAAATGAAAGATATGGGTGAAGCTGATGTGATACTTGGAATTAAGATCTCCAAGATATCCGAAGGACGAGTGTTGTCGCAGTATCATTATGTTGAGAAAATACTCGAGAAATTTCTCGCAATTGACACATCGTCTGTAAAAAACACCTTATGACCCGAATCTACATTTGGTTAAAAACAAAGGAGACCCTGTCATACAATTAGAGTACTCAAGGATAATTGAAAGTCTCATGCATCTCATGAACTATACACGTCCTGATATTGCATAAGCGGTGGGCAAACTAAGTAGATTTACGAGCAATCCAAACAATGACCATTTGAATGCATTGACGAGGGTACTTAATTATTTAAGATACACCCTCAATTATGGATTGGATTATACAAGATATCCAGATGTATTGGAAGGATACAGTGATGAGAATTAGATATTGATAAGTGTGATTTTATTTTTACACTTAATTTGATATATGATTAGGGACGTTTTTATAGTGATTCCTGGAAAATATTACGCTTTTTGGTATATATTTATTTATTTCAGGGATCCAGGTCCAAACGCATAAAAGTTGAGGAATTAAGCTTTAATTAATGAAAAAGGACCAAACCGAGCATAACCGGATATTATCGAACATAGATGAAATATTATATTATCATATATGATATTATAATATAATATATGATATCAGATTGAGAAAAGGAGGTAGAGAAAGAGCAAGAGACGTGAATATTTGGTGTGCAGCAAGAAAGGTAAGAAGAGACGTGAATAGATACTAGCGAGGATTAAGGGCAGCAGATAAGATTTACGGGAAGATATCAGAAAACAAGAGAAAAGAGTTTACGGAAGACGGGAAGAAGCGAACAATACAGATACAAGAGACGTGAGGAGGAGAGGAAGGAACGTGGGAGAGCAGCGAGAGTTACGTGTGAACTTCATACGTGAAAAAAAACAGCAGAAAGATAAAGAGTGGGTGAGCAGCGTACGTGACTTGGACTGGGAGAAGAGGAGATAGAAGCGAAGGATATCAGATAAGAAGAAAAAGAGAAACAGAGAGGAGATTGACGAAGATAAGAAACGAAAAAGAGAGCCAACTTCACGGAAATAGATCAGACAGCACATACAAGCAACGTATAGATTATAAAAGAGACGTGCAGCAAGAGACAGAAAAAAGGAATTACGAAGATTGAAAGTGAAAAACGTGAGGAAGGAGGAGGGAGAAGCAGATTATAATAGAAGAGAAAAGCACCTTTTTCTGATAGAAATGCGAATTCGAGAGTCAGTCTTCTAAGAATGAACAATGGAGATGAGGATTCATAAATTCATAACAAAAGAATTTGCATTATCGATATGAGCTACAATGTCAACTATAACTGTATTTCTGGTATTTCCCGATAACTAACTTCTGCTAACTTCCTACCAAGCTACTATAAACTATTACATTCAGTTACTTAGCCAACTACATGGTCTGCTAGCCTTTGCGGACGTCTTCGAATTCATCTGCTAAATGCCTCTTATTCTCGACTTTTGGTGCCACTACATGTGCACTCCTCAGGCCTTTCTTTGTACTTTGTAGTCGTTGTTGGAAGATGTCGTAAATACCATTCATTAGATGATTGATTTTGACATATATTGTACAATGATATTTCATTTATGACAATTCATTATTATATTCCATTATCTGCGTAATATGAATTTATATATAATAATATCCTTATAATAATAATGTATTATTCTTAAATAGTCTATAATCAAGTATTATAATGAACTAAGATAACAACAATGCATGGAGACTAGTATATGTCGACTGATGATTTTAATCATGGATATGAGATATCAAATCAACCTATGGGTACATGTTTGAGAACTATTTACTGGACCGACCCACCATGAGAATGCTACATGGATTGTGATATGAGGCTCAGAAGCAATTCTTATAGCGATAATGATGTATGTGATCATTACGACTTGACTTCACCTGAGATCCCAACATAAGGGGTTGGGTGTGTTGATATTGTCAAACATTACCTGTAATAGGATGAACTATAAGACAATCATTGGATATAATATAAATTATGTAGATGGATGTTGAGTGATCAATATATGATTTGTCTTTGATATAACGGAAGTCGTGTTTTGGGCCCTTGATCGAGTGAGACTAAATATGCATGACCATGTTCGAATGAGTCGATGTGATATCAGACTCATTTGTTAAATTTAGTCTACTCGGGAAACAAGAAATAAATTATTGAACTATACGAGTGCGGCACATTCTATGACTTGTTTTTGATCTAAACATATAGGACAAATGGATTAAAATTGGCACATAGGACAAATGGATTAAATTGGATAGTAAATATTATCGCATGCCATAGGTAATGTCGAGTCAATGACATTCTCGTAACTTGGATAGCTTTGATGTGTTGCTGGATAATGCTTATTGCTTGTAATATAAAATGAGATTTTATGTCACTACCAACGTTACAAGATTTTAAAGGGTCGTAAAAAAGAATAAATCGATAAAAGGAGATGAAATTCATTTGATGAATTAAATAAATCAGGAAGAGACCTAATAGAAGGAAATATGAAGTTATATATATATATTAATGGGTGGAGATACATCTACATAAATGTTATGTGTATATATATTGATGGGCATATGATTTCGAACTAGTTGTGATATCAGCCGTCACAAACCATATGAGATAAACCGATATACACATCTATATATACTCACTAGTTCACGTATGGTTTCAAGACAATAATAAAAAAAAAAAACCTAGCCGCCTCCATAAAAAATGAACACTGTTCTTGTGTTCCATCGAAATTTGATGCTATCACTTTGACAGTTTCAATTCCCTTTATATGAATTTATCGTGTGGATACCGTAGATTCAGAATCGTGAGTTTTGCTCGTGACTCGTGGATGCCTTTATCGACAATCTGCTTCAAAACACGCAGCAAATGTATAACTCTAAACATTGATTGGTCATACTTCGTATAGATCCTCTGGTGGAATCTGAAACATATTACACTGGGTATTGATATTGGATTTCTTATAGTCATATCATTTTCATTCAGTGATTTCCCAGACGATGTGCAGCTTTATGGAGATTCTTTTCACCCTCCTTCGGTTCTAGTTCAAGAAACGATTTTATCCCCTCTAGGAAGATTTATCCCATATAGAACTACATTAAGGCTACGCTTGGTTGCTGTGATAGGATAAATGATGGATAGATAATATGGTGGATAATGAGATGATTATTAAAGTAATGGATTAAATATATTGTGTTTGGTGCATATGATTACTTTGAGTGATAATGATATATATGTGTTTGGTGTCGTTGATAATATATGAGTGATATGAAATTTATGGTCAAATACCCAAACTAACCCTGAGATAATATAATAATTTATTTACATTGCACAACCGATCTTCATTGCAAAGCCGCGGCTCACATCTGTGCATCTTTTTGGCAAACAATCAAAGCTCATTGCGTCACTTCGAATGGGTAATACAAGTAACAAACTAATTTTTGTTTCCAAAATTTTGAATCCTTCGTAGGTGTTTTCTGTAATCCGGCAATTTTTGTGAATTTATTTGGGGTATGTTTGTCGAGAGATGAAAACCCTTTCCCAACATGTTCCCACATTCTGACAGCTTGTTCTATGTTTGGGTTAATTTTGTTCTGTGTGACTATGGTTGTATTGAGAACAATTTTACTGATTATTAAGCTTTATAGCTATATGTAGTCATCTTTCCAGGTGTATTTCAGTTTTGTGAATATATCGTCGTCTGTGCATCAGATCTTGCGCGTTGTTGCCACGAACTTCGCCAATGACTGAGTTCATTTCAAGTGATAATATTTTGTTTTTTTTATCATAATACTTGAGTGATACTTACCGATTTGAGGTTTTACTAATTTTGTTATATGGTTACGTGGTTAGCATATTGAGCTTCGAAGGTAAAATGACAACAAATACACCCCCACAATGTTTGTGCGGTAATGGTCCGATGCTTTTACGTCAGGCTGGCAAGTACTCAACTAATCCTAGGAAATTCTACTACATATGTCCAGCTTCCCTCAGTCATCCTAACAAATTCATTTGGTGCCATGACTATGATAATAATGTTTTAAGATCCACTGAACAAAGATGTACACCAACCGGCCTTGAATCAAGTACTGTAACAGGTATCATATTATTTCAATTGAAGCAGAACATGAATGTAAAATGGATGTATTTAAGGACTCAGATTCCATGTTGTATATTACACATTTTAATTGCGTTCTATATTAATTACATGTTTGCATTAGTTTATTAACATTACTCTCGTAGGTGGAATAGATAGTCAAACACCACCCAGTTGTGAATGCGGCAATGGCGCGATGCGTAAACGACAGGCGGGCAAATTCTCTACCCAACCTGGGAAATACTACTACATATGTCCACTTGATCTTAATCATCGGAACAGATTCTTTTGGTACGATGATTACTATGGAGCTTCTTTAAAAGCGTCTAATGTTCCAACACCACCAACCGGCCTTAAACCAAGTATGATGAACGAAGGTGAAAACTTTGGAAGAAGAAATGTGGCAAGCGCGATACCCTTGACTTCTTCAGCTTCCTCCATGCAACAGAACTTTAGTTCCTACAATGAACAATTGGCATTTCGTACAAGCTATGCGCATAAGGACAAATCAACATTCCATTACAACAATCAGCAAAGCATTGAGCATTTGAAGTTGCCTAAATTGTCAGTAAAGGCAATATGTTGTTGGTTTGGGTTAATCTGCCTTGCATTATGCATATTTCTTGTATTAGTACTTGTAATTGTCATAAAATGATAATGTAGTATTATGGTTTTATTGTATGACAATGCAATGTTATCATCGGTATTCAACTTCTATAAAAAAAAAGCATTTTGGGGCAGACATCCAAAATTTGTGTTTCAATTCAGTATGTATATGAAATATATGTTTATTGTTATTGATTCTGACTTAAAAATAAATCATACGTGGTGGTTGACAGATTTCTAGCAAAAAATTGTAATAAATAATGTCAAGTTTAATTCTAATGGTTGTTGTATATTGATATTTCATTTATGAACCAAGATGTGGTCATTTCAAGTCTGCAATTTATTTATTGTGGATAAGAAGTTTACTTTCAATTCCAATAAAACTGCTACATTAGTGATCTTTTGGAATTGCAGGCGTTCATTCCTCGCAAGTTCAAGTAGTTGCAATTGCTTAAATATGATTTTGGTTTCCTTTTTATAGCTATTCTCGTTAGTTGCCATATCAGTACACAAAATCTATATTTACAAATACTTAAGTTGCCTTTGTTGTGCTCTGAAACTTCATCACTTTTGTAAACTTTTCTCATATGTTTGAATACTATGAGTGGAAGTAACTCTACATCAACTGACGAATCGGTCACAAGCTTGTACAACAAAGATGTTTTATCCCCCTAGAATACGGTTGAAGAAGCTCCCGTCGAGGTCATAGATATTTCTTCGGACGAAGAGGAAGAGTTTGCTGAAATTATCGAACTCTCATCCGATGATGACCTTGATTTGGAACATGAGGAACTCGCCAACCCTGTAGCAGAGCAGGGTGTGCATGAGGTGAACGCCAACATTGATGTTCAAGCTGTTGAAGAGGTTGTCATCATTGACGATACAACCAGTTCTTCAAGTTCGGGTTTGAGCTCATGCTCGTCCAACTCTATATCTGTTTAGGAATTTACATAAGTAAATGTGAATGTATTCTATCTGTGGGGTCCTATTTACTTAATCCATTATGTATCATGTTAACATACATATGTGAGTCGGAATTAAGTAATAATATACACTGATTTAGAGTATCTTACTAGTTAAGTTGTTACAGATATAAGATGTACCAAACCCTGATACAAAAACCAACTAACTTTGTTTTTTTCTCCATATACATTACATGTAAAATTAACAACCTAAGCCAGTACAACTCCTATGCAGTGGTTCACCTCGCAGCGGAATAAGACTCACGATTCCCACGTCTATGCAATCCTACAGAAACATTCACAAAACGTGAGTATAGATAAACAACTATCTCAGTGCGATATCAAAATACAATATCAATAACAATGATAAAGCACAATAAATCATCTCATGTGAATGTTCTGTCTCATGCATCCACAAATGCACCATGTCATGACATGTCTCAACAAGTACCCTATTATCACGAGACTAAAATGATATGCCTATTCAGCTCAATATGTCAGTGGAACCACCTCACATCTTCATATTAGCAGCACATATCATAGTACCGTCCTCAAATGATAATAGGCATAGCATATACCCAAAAACCGGTTTATATCGCTATATAACATAACCGAGCATATACCCAAACCAGGCGTATATCTCTCTGTCACATAACCGAGCATATATCCAAACCAGGCATATATCTCTATGTCACATAACCGAGCATATATCCAAACCAGGCATATATCTCAAATACATATGATATCCATGAATGTACAGGCATATGATACTACCAATCATATGATAACAACATAACACAATTCATATGATATCAATCTCATAACATCATCACACAATATCTATACTCCGTACGTCAACACGTACCTGTACTGCGACACAAACGAGATAAATTAGGCGTCACTGGCTAAGTGCCTCGTTGTCCTGTCCCCTGAGATGATGCTACAACAATGCCAACAATATATCATGTTATCATAGGCATTAAAATCAAATTCTACAAAAATATTTCATTTTTCAACATTTTGGCACTGGCGATCGATCGCTATCAACACCGATCGATCGCCAAAACTCTCTGTCCCCTCGCGATCGATCGCAACAACTTGGCGATCGATCGCCACAATGCGATCGATCGCGACAATTTCACCGATCGATCGCCACACATTTTCACCGCCTTAAAATTTACTCTGCCTCGGCGATCGATCGCCACAAAGCTCGCGATCGATCGCCGATGTCCAGAAAGTTTAGAACATGGCGATTTTCAAGCTTATCTCCATGGTTCTTCTCCTATACCTCATCTTGAACCATTTCAACATGTTTCTTGCAATCCCTAGGAATATATTAACATGTTTCTAACATCATAGATTCCAATTCAAAGCATAGAAACATGATATGATTCTTCACTTGCACACTTGAATTTTCATTTCACATATATAACACCAATGACATAATTCCAATGTAAAGCTAAGAATTTCTTACCAAGATGGTACACTTTCACTTCACACACCTTCCTAACTCAAGTCACAAGTCAATCCCAAGCTCAAACCACCAAAAACTTGAAAGAGATGAAGAGGAGCTTGGTAGAGATTTGTAGGTGTAAAATGGTGTATTATGTGATTCCACCTCCCTAATCCACTTGATATAGATCCTTAGTTCCCTAATTCACTTGCTATCATGCCATTTAGGGATAATTACATGTTAAGTAACATGTACATGTAAATAAAAGCCAAATTCAAATTCACATGCTAATGCAACCTTAATGAAAGGCAAAGGCATATGAAATTCATATCAAATGCATACTATAATTCAAATCATTTCTTTGCACTACATTTTGTACATCATGTTTCATTCTTCATTATTGGTTCCACCCGAACCCCCCATTAACATACCACCATTTGATATCAGTACACCATAATCATATCATACGTGTATACAACAAATCGAGGCATGACACTATCTATACTAGTTAGGGTACCAAAGTTTCCTTCCTTATTTCAGGAGTTTATCCATATAAACTTCAAAACAAGTTGGGTACCTAATACTATCTTACCTGCAACTCATGCACGCTGATGTCTTTCCTTTTAAGTTTGTGGTTTATAATTATGAACATTGATAATGTATTGTTATCTTCTAAAATTAAACTTCAACATATATAAACAACAAGCTATAGAAAAATGATTACTTACATCTTCAAATCATACATCGCATGTGCCTTACATCAAAATAGAAACACCATTTGATAAACCTTGATATCATCTAGCTTTGAAAATACAAAAAACAACCAGTACTGAAACCTTGATATCATGGATCCAAATTAGACAAAATACATCATGCATGCACTACTTCGATTACAGACCTTTGTTGAGCAGCCTTCACATTAAGCTCACTCTTCCCTCGTGGTCCAGTCGTAGAAATAGGGCTAATTTATTCTGATTGTCCACCAGCATCTCAGCTACAGAAACTTTGTCGTCAGTGGTTATGGATGTCATTCCTGCTAATGCATAAAAAACCATGTCAATAACTTCAGCCAACTTTGCATCTGATCCAAGTTGTTTTATGAGATCGGTCATGGTTGACTTTGTTATGTCAGAGAAGTTGTTAATTGCTGCAACGATATCATCTTCTTTATCACTCATATGTTTACGTTTCTTCGAAATTCCCTTAATACTTGTTGTAGCAGCTGATAGAGGGGGCTGCGACACAGACATTGACTCACCTGCATCCTCGACATCTTTGAATGCATCATTCAGCCCATGATCCATCTCAGTTCCAACATAGTTGTTAATGTTAAGCACATCTTGTAATGCAGATGCAAATGTCTCGACATGCTCTCCAGTGGCCCGATCATTCCCAAATATATCACACCAGTCATGATAAAACGGCCATGCCTTGCTTCGCATTAACCGTGCATTACTGTCACACTGTGTGCAAGATGACAAAAAACTAATCACCTCATTTATTTCAAGCGGTACAATACAATAATGAGAAATGGTTCGAAGAATTAACCTTAACATATGATTCCCATGCCTCATTAGTTGCGTCAATCATTTTGTCGGTATCATTCCATCCAATCCCACTCCTACTTAGCATTGACACCAACGATCCATGGGTTTTTTTCCACACGTGGATTTTGGAGTGAATATGGGGGTTTGCGCGAATGTTCGTGAAAGGGAATACTTTCTTCATCTCATATTCAAGCACGGACAAGTATCCGGGACGAAACCCATTCTCACTTTTAAATCCTTTGGCCACAACAGCTTTCAAAGCATCAATAAGCTCCTCCTCTTCTTTTACACTCCAACTCCGTCTAGATTTCTCAGATTTCTTCCCTTTCAGGCCATAGTTCCCAAGCCTTGAAGGAGGGTCCATAGCAGAAGAACGTAATCTCCAAATCCTGCAAGGTGTAAACGATAGTAGTTAAAGCAAGCATTATATAGTAAGTCATGCTTCACAAATCCACACCAGTACAAGATATATAATCTCAATTACAATTGTGTCAAACTTAAAAAGCATATAATCTAAGAAATTTACAAGCTTATACAAGTTATACACCAAAACATTATCTTACTTAAAACATTACACCAACGATAGTCATCCAATACATCGCATATTTCAAACAAGTAAATAACAACACAAGTCATTCATACAGTCATGAGATTACAATTCAATTAAACTTGGAATGTTAATCCAAAGCACATCTTATTTATTATATGTGGTACATAGTTATTGCAAACTCATCTCTCCAACTATCCCAAGCTTGTGACGACTCAAAATGGTCTATATAATCTAACTCGTTGTCATGTTGGGAGCTCTGAGTTGGATCATCCTCTTCTTCAAGAGGATCGTTAGGCATTTGCTGACGGATGTAGTTGTGTAATAGAATGCAAGCCATAATCATTCGGTTTTGTACTTTCAACGGATAATATGACGGTGAACGAAGGACACCCCATCTTTTCTTCAGCAAACCAAATGCCCTCTCAATTACATTGCGAGCACGACAGTGTTTTGAGTTGAAGAACTCCTTGTAATTCTGTGGTCCAATAGAGGAATTACCCCAAGCATCCCTATGATACCGTACTCTTCTGTAGGGTGTTAGAAATCCTTCGACGTTAGCGTATCCATTGTCGCACAAGTAATAAGCCCCTGTCACATTGTGTAATAGGTATGTAAATAGTTTAACACCGAAAATTAGAACAAGTTAATCATATTTATCACTTGGACTGGTGATTGTAGCATCGTAGCCCAAAAATATTATGCATACCATATTTATAGGTACCTTTTGGAACTTTGAGGCCATCATTTCGAGTGACAGCATCCCGTAGAACCCTGGCATCTGCTGCAGATCCCTCCCAACCGCAAAGAGCATAAATGAAGTTCATATCACGATTTCAAACCCCCAATACATTTACTGCAGTAGAACCTTTTCTTGTTCTAAATTTTGGTTTGTCTGTGTTACCAACATGTACACTGACATAAGTACCATCCAATGCGCCAAGACAACCCTGAAATGTTAACAAAAATCGTTACAAAGAAATAATATTTAGTGCGTAAATGTGTACATGCTTTTACTTTCAACATGCTCATCATTGACAATCGCCATTTATATCTTATACAAAAACATTTATACGAATGTTGCAAGTACCTTGAAGATTTTCCATATCTCGTTAGAGCAATTTTCCTCCACAGTTATAGGCTTTACAAGGAGAATTGGATATAGCTTCAAAACTGATCGTAGAACTTCATGGAAATGAATGCTGATCGTATGACCACTACGTATATAGTCATGCCCAATAACTCTATTCTTCTTGTGATGCGCTAAGATTGACAAAAACATTGCTACCTTTTTTTCAACCCTAACGTATCTCGATTCAACTAAACCGCCCACATTACTTAGCAAGAAACACAATCGTGCAAATGCATTTCGATTCATCCTCAGGTTTACAACATATTCAACATCTCCAGCTGAAATGATTCTAGATAAATGGTTAACTTGCGAATACATCCTCTCTCTCATGTTATACGTCACAACCGATGACCGGTCCACACGCCTTCGCTTTCGCAATAATTTCTTGTAATGTCGTGCAAGAATACACACCAACAACATAGACCCAAACAAGACACGATGAAGTGCTACGATCAAAACAATGTTTCGACGTCGGGTGTCCATGGTCGAGATAAACTTTGAAATGTACACAAAAAATAAGGACATCAAAAGAAATATTAATGAGCAATTATTCAAACATCTTGTCCAGTTCCATAACAGCATCAACAAAATTCCAACAAATTTCAAGACAAAAAAATATTGAGGGTTAACAAATGTAATTAATCGTTTAACAAACTAACACAAATGCATAACAAGTTTCCATCGATAAGATGTAAATGGCATTCGATATTCGGTGTAAGTTTGTATATATATGACTACCTTTGCGTCATTAAATTGATTACAGAGCAGTGTAGTGCATTTATATACGTAATACAGAATTGTAAGATCGAAACCTACATTGATGGCTTCCGATTCTGTGTAAATAATGAAGGTGAATGTATCGTACATCACTACCAAAGCAAAACCAAAAAAAAAAGACCCACATTTCTCCCATTTTCAGAGCACATCAAAGATATGGAGGTATACAAATTTTATAAACACTTACCTTTGAAACAATGTTTATAGCGCAGACTGGATGGCTCTCGAGATTGAAACAAGGAACACCTTTTTGCTCAATAAAATGTAAGGTAGATAAATTAGGTTTTGTACTATGCCGATCAATTCAGAGATACATATGGGCGGCAAAGAAATTGAGATTCGAGCCTACTATTTCGCTGACTCTTGTTTTGGAGGGAATGGAAAGGTGTGATTGGTCAATTTACATCGTTATCAACTTTACTGTGCAAAATGAGATTCACTGTACCGACAAAAATGGCAGATGTGTTTTCAAGGTTCAACAGTGCTCTATACCGGGCCCGTGGGATATTGGGTGGAAACGAAAAACTCAACCAAACACTTGATTAAATGCTTTTCCCATCATTATCTCATTAACCAAACACAGCCTAAGGGTCTAGTCTTTCAAAATTCAGTTTATATTTAAGTTTGTTCAATATCTCCTAGGAGGCTGGGACAACGAGCAGTACCATCATAATTAATCAGATGATTGGTTGGTTACTCAAAAAATGATGAAGAAGAGATTAAATGATCAAATTAGAGTAGAGCTAATAGTTACGGAGAGATGAGAAGACATGGAGATTGGAACGAACCAAAGAAGAGTAGGAGGAGTGGATAATTAGATTAGGGTTATCTCTTTACATTTTATTACTTTACTTTTATATAAAAGATTTAATAACTGGGGGTGTAACCTGATATAATTTGAAAAAAATCTTGATTAATTTTTAATTTGTGATCTTTTCTAAAGATTTTGTTTTGCAAAATAACCTTCAAACATATACAAAAATCGAAGATAAAAAAACAACAATAATAACAACTAAGCTTTTAAGCACAATGAATTGGGGTAGGATACATGAACCATAGAAGAAATCAAGTCGGGTCGCACACATGAGTCGGTCTTCTCCAAGAGCGTCTTTCTGTTAGAATATCATTGTTGATCCATTTGGACTCTAAATCTTTGTATATAACTTCGAGCCATGTCTTATTTGGTCGTCCTCTTACTATCGTAAAAAGGACTGATCCATGGACTCTACTCGACGAACACGTGCATTACTGAGCTTATATCGTACGTGACCAAACCAGAGTAAACGACTTTCTTGCATCTTAACTTCTATACAAGTCACACAACATTAGCTCGAATGTCTTCATTCCTTATTTTATCTTTTATGGGCTTACCGCGCATCCAACAGAGCATACACATCTCTGTTACACTCATCTTTTGGACGCTATTCATCTTGGGTGCCCAGCATTCCGTCACATACATTATTACAGGTCTAGGGCAGTTCTACAAAACTTCTTCTTCCATCTTAGCGTGATAATACGATCGCATAGAACCTCGATGACATTTCTCTATTTCAACCACCTCGCATTTATTCTGTGGTTAACATTGCTATCAATCTTCCCATCCTTTTGGTAACATAACTTGGTATCGAAACTTGCTACTCATCGATACCTCTTAGTCATCGAGTGTTACAACACCAAGATCCCGAGGTGTACATCCACTAAATTTGCACTGCATATATTCTATTTTAGACTTACTTAATCTAAAACCATTTGGATCTCCAATTTTGCATGAACTACTTTCCTTGTATTTTCGATTAACACAACATTGTCCGCGAAAGCATGGTCCAATGTACTTCAGTCTATATGTCTTTTGAAATCTCATCAATCACTAAGGATAAGAAACTCAACGCACACCCTTGGTGCAGTCCAATAGTGATCGAGAACTCATTTGTCATCACGCTGCACGTTCCAACATTGGATGCTACTTCGTCATACATATCATTAATTATATTGACATACTTGAGGATAACTCTTTTCTTCATAAAAGTCCACCATAATATCTCCCTTGTCACTTTATCATAAGTGTAATGACCCGATACTTTACATGATCTTGCATAAGCATCATGACATACATTTTGACATTTCATATGTGCATTGGAAATCATTTAATAAATTTGAAAAATAAATATATTAAATAAACTCTCATTAGTAACTAAATGATAAGATATGGAGTAAATTGCAAAATAGTGAATAAATGGTAATATGGAGTAAATGATTTTAGGATGTCATCAAAATATGCTTTCAGAGAAGACAAGCTAACATAGGAAACGAGAAGAAGGCAGGAATAGAGAAGAATTTATTGCTCTTTGGTTATAAGCTGTTAAAAAGGTGAGGTTTCTCTAATTTCTTGGTTATCAGATACTGAAGTTGAAATCACATAGGACTAAAATAACAGATGAAATTGGAATCTCTAAATCACATGATATATTGAGGAAGACCCATAAGTTTATTTTAAGAATATGTGTGTATATATATTAGGAACATCTGAAGTGAAAGGTATAAACCTTTAATCTAAGTCACATGTAGATTCAAGAATATGTGATACGATAATGTTATGGATTGAAGCTACTGTTATTTACTAAGGTAATATGTTAAAAGGATAGAATTATAGAATCTGTTAGTTCTTAGTTAATTAA
This sequence comes from Haberlea rhodopensis, assembly GCA_907163345.1. Classification (NCBI taxonomy): domain Eukaryota; kingdom Viridiplantae; phylum Streptophyta; class Magnoliopsida; order Lamiales; family Gesneriaceae; genus Haberlea; species Haberlea rhodopensis. The sequence continues at coordinate 192,061 of CAJQUN010000450.1, forward strand.
GAGATAGATGAAACCTTATGAATTAACGTGACCATTTACTATAATAAGGTATTATGTTGAGAAATGCAAATACATAAACATATAGGATTTTCTCATATATAGCATGTATATATTGATATCGATATTACACAAAAGGTATTGAATTTGGATATGCATTGTCATACGCTTATAGGTCAACATCTCGATAAAAGTACAAACGAGACCAATTAAGTAAAACCATCGAGATATGGGCGACAATTTGTGAGTATATCTTTATAACTTGACATTTAACTTTATATGAGTATGTGATTTGTGTTATATAAGTACCGTGAATTGGTGAATGAATTGGAATAAATACAATATGATGTGCAAGAACTAAATTGAGTTCTGAAATGTACATGTTGAGATGTGATGTTATACGATCTATATGATGTTATTTACCTTATTATTTCAATGTTATGCATATGATTATGACATGCACATTCAAAAGAGATTAAAGAACTCTGTTAAGACCACTAATGACCTTGAACCATGTGTTATTGCATTCTGAGTACGCTCAGAATTACAGAATCAAAGAATATCGATCCCGAGTTAATTGAGAACTCAAAAGGGGATCTACAGAGTGCCATGGTCATATCGTGATCACGGATTGTTCTTGGTATTAGTTGGTGCATAACAGAATAATAATACGGACATACATTTGCATCATTTCATTTTATATGAATTATGTGAATTGATGTAAAGATTATGATGAATCATGTGAGTATATTCATGTGCTTATGTGGATATGAATTATATGCTTATGTGATTTTAAATACTACATTATTTGAATATGCTCATTGAGTTTGCAACTCACCCAAATGCAAATGTTGTTTTTCAGTCGCTGTAAATAAACGTTGACTCTACAATGTGTTTCTACATAGTTTGGAAGTATGGATCCAAGGTCGGCAAGCTGACTCTAGTCCTTCTCCCTCAGCTCATCATTTGCATAGACTGTATAGGTTTTTGGTTGGGTTGTGAGGAGTACAACCTTGGTTATTTTTGTGGCATACATATATCTATATACCTTGTAAATTATATTATGATGTTATGATATTAAAATTTTCGCTGCCATTAAATATTATGCTATATGCCTCATGTGTATGTGTTATATGTGTTATATGCGTAAGGGGTGTCACAATAAGCCTTTCCAAATCGATAAATACCTGATGCAGATCTTTACTCCTCTCACGATAACGCTCTACATGTTGGCGAAGTAAATAGATAGCTTTCGTTGTTGATCGCTCTGACAGAACAGAATTTGTTCTATGAGATTTTAATCTTCCTCATTAACTGACAATCACCCTCACCGAGAGATTCATTGTTTGACACATGAGCTTTATACCACGATAGTTTGGGCATTTCTGAATGTCACATTTGTGCTTATAGAGTGGGACACGAGTACTATTTCGCCATTCATTTCGGATTCGTTATTCCTCCAAATCTTGTTAAATTTATTTGTTAGCCACTTTAACTCCGTCGATCCTAAGCATTTTCATACTTCAATAGAATTTCATCGTAACCACGTATATTTAACAAACTAAATAATCCAATAAATTCTTAGATGGTATGATATTGCATTTAATATCTCTTAAAAAATAAATACAAAGATATTTTCATGTTATTTCCAAAATACTTTTAGAAAGAAAAAAACTTCTAAATAAATTGAAAAGGTAAAAAATATAATCTCGTTTTTTTAAATAAAAAATCAAATCTCATTTAAATTTTGATGTTTTTCTTGGTTGATATGAAAATATTATAAAATAATAAATTATATTTTCATTATTGAAATGCTGTGATAAAGAACAAGTATCCAAAATGGTAATTTATTATATCATCATACTGGTCGTTTGGCTTGGGATAAACAACAGGTCAACACAATTGTGTATAATATCATAAACATCAACTGTAAAAAGCAGATTTTTTCAACAAAGCCAATAATCAAAGTTTTGGTGAAACCATACTTTAGCATGTGGCGATATAATGCAATTAGGAGACAATCACAGAGTTTGTGTAAATAGAAACTCTCGTATTTTACATTATATAAATATTGGAGTTTCCTACATTGTACGCAACTTGAAATCTCTCATCATTCAGCCAATTTTCCGAACACACACTAGCACATACAAAGGCTTGAAATTTTCAGCAAGGGAAGTAAATGAAATTCGACGTGTTTTTGTCATCCAAATCCATTCAAACACGCAAGAAATCGTCTCTAATCTCAGAAAGTGAGCTTATTTTTTTAAAATTTGTAATTAAGTTTTAAAATTCAACCGAATATGTGACATTTTTTTAAACTATGATCTTCTCAAGAATGTTCGATCGTCGGGGAATAAGTGTTATAAGAAGCAACGTGCTACGTGTTATGTGAGCCACAAGGTGTTACGTGTTATGTAAGCCATATCTTGAACCTTTCAGAGAAAAAATGCTACATGAGGGGGACGCCTCTTGAACCTCTGGGAGCAAAGTGCAATGTGTATTGGAGACTCTTCTTGAACATGTGAGACAAATTGCGTACACGGGAGCCACCACTTGAATCTATGAAATCACTTCTGGATTCTCGGTGTTGCTAGATCCATGCTTTGATTAATTTATATGAATTATGTTTTCTGATAGAATGTGTTATGTTCTGGTTCTGATAAAAACAATTCTGTTAATTTTCTATTTCAGTTTGAGTATCAGATTGTGTAATGACTTTTAAGCAATGTTTCGAAAATTAATATGCATATTGATGTTATCCCGTATTTTCTCTATTCGGTAGAGAAAGTGCGATAAAGAAAATAAATATGACACCATATTTTTTACGTGGAAAACCCTCGAATTAAGGGAAAAAACACGAGACCTAGTCCAGTATAAAACTATTATAAACGTTGATGATTTACAATGTATTCTTGTACAAGATATAGACATGAAAAAAATGAAGATAAAGAAATATCTTCTCCTCTCTTCAATAGCCCAGAGATCTCCTTAAAAATGATATTGAATCGAGCTTTTATTCTTCAACCCCACCTCCTCTAAGCCGAGAGCTCTCCCCTCCTTTTAATACACTAATCATTCCTCATTCCTAATTAAACCTTAATCCCCCTTTAATTATCAGCCATTATTCCCTTTAAATTATCCCCACTAATTGCTCACTTATTAAACCTTAACCATCCCCTAATTAGCGGCCATTAACTGCTCCATAATGTTCGGGACATTCGGGTTGATTAACCGCTATACTCGGGTTTTATGCCGCTGTTTGATTACGTGGGACCGAATAGGGTATTATCCTCTTCGGGCATTATCTTGTTCGGCAATGATTTACCCGATGTGGTCTAATTTCCCCACCACATCACATCACCCCCTGAAGTAAAGCAAGATGAGCGAAGTCGAGATCTTGGTTTATATACATCGGGTAAAATCACAGTTGCTATTTCAATGAATTTTCGGAACTTGTGAATTTTGAGGGTTGAATCTGTCCAATAAAACACACTCCGAGCAAATAAAGCTCAACTAATTTTCGAGATATAACAGTTATCACTAGCAAATAAAGCTCCGGTTGAAACAAGAAATATCTTGAGCAACCAAAGACTGAGCACATAAAACTCGTACGATATAACCAAGCTCCAGAGATAATAGATAAGCATCCCGAGCAGATAAAATACTTCCGAACTCCAGTTTAAGAAATATTCAGAGCAAATAAAGCTCGTCATGGGTACACCAAACAATACATTCGAGCTCATCGAATACCCCATTGAATAACCATTCAGAACTTCTGAAAAAAGAATACCTCCCGAGAACCGAACATAAAAAATATCCCGCAAATAAAGCTCGTCTGAAATAATAAATATCTTGAGCGAGTAGAGCTCGTCCGAATTCCATAAATAATAAGCATCCGAGCAAATAATACTCACCCAAAGCATCAATTTCCCAAAATAATAAAGTGTCAATAATATGCATCGATCCAAGTAAATAAAGCTCAACCAATCTCCAGAGCTAATAATTATCACGAGCAAATAAAGCTCGGCTTGAAATAAGAAATGAAGTAAAGTTCATCCTGAACATCAATAATACACATGAGCTCACCCCACTCAATAACCATCCAGAACTTCTGAAACACCAATAAAGAATCCATCCCGAGCAAATAAAGCTCGTCTGAAATAATAAATATCATGAGCGAGTATAGCTCGTCCGAATTCCAGAAATAGCAAGCATCCGATCAAATAAATATAACCAAGCTCAATGGGAAACATCATGAGCAAAGAAATATAACCGAGCTCCAGGGAAAATATCACGATCAACAATATAACGTACTCGAACATCCGGAGCAGATAGATGTGATCGGGCTCGAGAGAAATATCCCGAGCAGATAAATATGATCGGGCTCGAAGGAACCATCCCGAGCAGATAAATATAACTGAGCTCCAAGAAAATATCCCGAGCAGATAAAATAAATCAGGCTCGAGAGAAATATCCCGAGCATAATAACATTGATAATTTTAAGTTTAAACGTGGACCAAACATCCCGATCCCACGAGTAAACCGAATAGGCTCGCTACCCCGAGCAATAATCACCAAGTCACGTTCTAGGTTCAAATACATACCAAACATCCCGATCATGTATTTAACCCGCCAACAACGGACAATAAATAAAATAAGCTCGCAACCCCGAGCATGAATCACTTAGTCACGTTTTAGGTTCAAATACATACCAAACATCCCGATCATGTATTTAACCCGCCAACAACGGACAATAAATAAAATAAGCTCGCAACCCCGAGCATCAATCACGTAGTCACGTTTTAGGTTCAAATACATACCAAACATCCCGATCATGTATTTAACCCGCCAACAACGGACAATAAATAAAATAAGCTCGCAACCCCGAGCATGAATCACTTTGTCACGTTTTAGGTTCAAATACATACCAAACATCTCGATCATGTATTTAACCCGCCAACAACGGACAATAAATAAAATAAGCTCGCAACCCCGAGCATGAATCACTTAGTCACGTTTTAGGTTCAAATACATACCAAACATCCCGATCATGTATTTAACCCGCCAACAACGGACAATAAATAAAATAAGCTCGCAACCCCGAGCATCAATCACGTAGTCACGTTTTAGGTTCAAATACATACCAAACATCCCGATCATGTATTTAACCCGCCAACAACGGACAATAAATAAAATAAGCTCGCAACCCCGAGCATCAATCACGTAGTCACGTTTTAGGTTCAAATACATACCAAACATCCCGATCATGTATTTAACCCGCCAACAACGGACAATAAATAAAATAAGCTCGCAACCCCGAGCATGAATCACTTTGTCACGTTTTAGGTTCAAATACATACCAAACATCCCGATCATGTATTTAACCCGCCAACAACGGACAATAAATAAAATAAGCTCGCAACCCCGAGCATCAATCACTTAGTCGCGTTTTAGGTTCAAATACAGACCAAACATCCTGATCATGTATTTAACCCGCTAACAACGGACAATAAATGAAACAAGCTCGCAACCCCGAGCAACAATAGAACATACTCGAACATCCCGAGCACCAATAATAGAACGCACTCGAACATCCCGAGCACCAATAATAGAACGCACTCGAACATCCCGAGCACCAATAATAGAACGCACTCGAACATCCCGAGCACCAATAATAGAACGCACTCGAACATCCCGAGCACCAATAATAAAACGCACTCGAACATCCCGAGCACCAATAATAGGGCCTTACTGCCAGATTGCATGCCCGAGCTCGATGTATAGGGCCTTACTGCTAGATTGCACGCCCGAAAGTACTGCAAAAGTACAAAAGACAAGGCAAAAACAGCCCACAATAATAAAATATTGCAATTTAATCACATTCCTAATATATGAATTCAAAGTAGCAGTTGGAAAGAAATAAACGTAAACCGGGCATATGGATTGAGCACCAAATTCAAGGTCAACTGCAAGGTTGAATATGTCAATGTAGCGAAGAGAATTCCTTACATGAAACCCGTACATGCACCATATCTTTCGTGAATGTTGTATCTTCGCTTGTAACCTCTCGCCGTGTAACCAACATTCTATTAATATTATTCTACATATATTTCCAATCAATAAGAAGGTTGAGAATATATATGATCATGTACGGGATATCTTCTAAACGTGACTATGCACTATGGTATGATGAGATAATTAACACCTTCTAGCACATTTAATAAGTGTAAATCAGTATATGAATTAATAAAGAATCAAAAACTTATCTGCTGTAGCAATGCCTCATCTCGTCCATAAAGAGAGAAAATCAGTTCGTGAAATATCTTCCATTTCATCCTCGTAATCATAATATTATGATTCTAAGACAAGATTTGTCAAGGTAATCGAAGTAAGGATGTTCCATGGGTTTCTTCGCTGAAATTCTCTTTGTTGGTTCATAATACAGTATCTCAGATAAGAGGTTTAGTGCATCCTCAACCAGACATACCAAACAACTGATGACAGTAGTCGTGGACTCCACTGGGATATTCATGCCAGTTCACAAGCTTGCTCACTCCAGGCCACACTTTTTCATTTGGAGTACCCAACAATCTGAATATGTGTAGAAGGGGTTGAAGCTCCGAGTCTCCAGGAAAGAGACGTGCATTCTTGTTTAATTTTCCCACTTTTTTATTTCATTGAATATAGCAGAATGTTTATTTAACTCCCTATGGAGAAATTTAAGCTGATTCTTCTTTACTCAAAAACATTGAAACTCCAACACCTTCAAAACACTCAAAACTTGCCATCACCCATGTTTCCCTGCACCACTACCCATTATGATGACAAAGATAATTCTTGAACTTATTTGGCTTGTTTAACAACAATCATGCATCGCATCCCTCATGAAAAAAAAAACGCGAAGCCTTGCTCAAATTTGTCTTCATCCTCCCACCTCCATGCTAAACCTCTTCCCAGATTTCTCGAATACATCACTTTGCGCAAGGGCCCAAAATGCCTTCCTCCATGTTTTGAAAGCAAAGGAAGCTGCCCTCAAGCCCAGCAAAGTGAATGACTCCATAATTCTCACGAGAACATCATACGGGAGCACGAAAAAAAAAAATAGATCTTTCGTACAAGGAAGACAGGGAACATGATGGATCCAGTTGTAATCGATGGGAGTTGGATTCTGGTGGACTTCGTGGAACTTTGACAAATGTGAGGCTTTTTTATGAAAGGGAGAGTTATGAAGTGATGTCTGTCCGATTTTCATGACCATTCCATTTTCAACGGGAGATGAGACATTTACGCAGAGGTTCGTAAAGGCATGAAAAATCCCAATCGACTCTTCTTCCTCGACCGATCTGGTTGTTATTACCGGGATAGAGAACTCAAGGAGGTAGACGTCAACGAGCGGTGGTTTAAATCCACGAAAGATTAAGATTCGGAGTAAAGGGTTTTCCCAAACTTTTTTTATTCCAGATTGCATCAATAAGATGCATTCAGATCTGAAAGAAAATTATGAATATATCTTGAGCTCAAAAGATTGGATCTCCCGTGCATATTCCAACCCCAGCGTAACAACCTTCCTTGACCCATGAAACAAATTTTGTCTCCTGCATGTAATGACCGATTATGTATCCATAATAATTTGCTTAATCGGTGATCAATTAATTAATTGATCTTAGCTTTTTGAACCAATATGACAGTGTATTACATAATGAGTCAAGGAGAAAATATAGAAAGCTTGCTCTAATATTTCAATGGCAATGATACAGAAATCATAACACTTATCTTGAAATCAATGGTTTTGAATCTGAATTTTGTATCACTTTGTCTTTCTTCTCTTCTTCTGCGGATTCGGCTTCTCGAGAATTCTGAAAACCATAATTCATGCACAGAATTGTTTTGTTTTCTCTTCCTCCTCATCTACGCCTTAAGCTTCATTTTCCCACAGACGGCGCCAATGATGTTATCCCGTATTTTCTCTATTCGGTAGATAAAGTGCGATAAAGAAAATAAATAGGACACCATATTTTTTACGTGGAAAACCCTCGAATTAAGGGAAAAAACACGGGACCTAGTCCAGTATAAAACTATTATAAACGTTGATGATTTACAATGTATTCTTGTACAAGATATAGACATGAAAAAAATGAAGATAAAGAAATATCTTCTCCTCTCTTCAATAGCCCAGAGATCTCCTTAAAAATGATATTGAATCGAGCTTTTATTCTTCAACCCCACCTCCTCTAAGCCGAGAGCTCTCCCCTCCTTTTAATACACTAATCATTCCTCATTCCTAATTAAACCTTAATCCCCCTTTAATTATCAGCCATTATTCCCTTTAAATTATCCCCACTAATTGCTCACTTATTAAACCTTAACCATCCCCTAATTAGCGGCCATTAACTGCTCCATAATGTTCGGGACATTCGGGTTGATTAACCGCTATAATCGGGTTTTATGCCGCTGTTTGATTACGTGGGACCGAATAGGGTATTATCCTCTTCGGGCATTATCTTGTTCGGCAATGATTTACCCGATGTGGTCTAATTTCCCCACCACACATATGTATATATTTTGTCACATCCGATTGTTCTCCATTTGCTGAGTGTTTTCCTAAACTTTCACCCTTACCCCCTCCATAGATAGAAAGTGAACAAATCGGAGATCATAATCATTTTTTAAGATGGTGATTTAGTTGTTGCTGTTCAAAATTCCGCTGTCATTGATTTAGCTAAGCTTCTACTGACGTATTTTTAAACCAGTTTTGTAAGTTCTAAATTTCAAGTTGTAAGAAGTATTTATTTTATGAAACAAAAGGACTAGTTTTAGTTGAAGTTTGCACTATAATGCTTGTTATTTCGAATTCAAATTTGGAAGCAACATCGATATTATCAACCTTGATTTCGGGGTGTGACATCAACTTGGAGGTGAGAATACATACCTACTACGTTATAAGGAAAGCGCCAAACACTCGGTGGCTGCTTTAGTAGGGCGAGAAAGTTTGAACACGCTGAATCGGAGACCTTATTATATTATCTCTACTTGTGTAATATAAAATTTCAAGGGGGGATAGTATATTAATAATACATAAATTCAGTAGCCAAAGTTATGATCTGTAGAACACCTCTTAGGCATTATCCTCTATAAATTCAGTAGCCAAAAGCCAAAGCAAATATCCCCAGAAAAAGATTTGGACCTAAAAATGGAATCAAATCTGCAATATTCATTCAGTGATTTCCCGGAGGATGCACAGCTTCGCGTCCTCTCATTCGTCAGGCGAGGGGACCTTAAGGCGTTCGCCTGCACTTCCAAGAAATTTTATGCTCTCTGCACTGGCGACGAGCGGCTTTGGCTTCTCAAGTGCACCCGCCGATGGGGCTCCCGAACACAAATCCCGAAATGGGGTGGCGGCAAAATCTCCTACAAGAAACTCTTCAACTTGCTAAAAGATTACGAGACCCTCATCAGGTTTTGGATTTACATTTTCAACCCCAGCGAATTACCGTTGTCATCACCCCCTCTCCTGCTCTTCGAATGGGGTTCTTTTTACATTACTGGATGCAGGATTTCGCCGTCGAAAGATTGCGGCTACGGTGTGATAAAGAGACCCTTCATGTGGATTACCGCTACGTCTGATGGGGAGGGGCTGACTTATCTAGACACCAGCAATGGAACAGTTGCATTGACAGAGGAGGATTTGTGGAGGGAAGATTCAGAGAAACTGCGCGGTACTGAACTGGTAATAGCGGATATTTCTACATCGAAATACGATGTGATCCTCAAGGTGTCGGAGAATAACGATTTTTTGGATTTTAAGAGGCGACTGAGTCTTGGGAACGGATCGGAGGAGTACGAGAATGTTTACAGATCATTGCCAGATGGATTGATGACGCAGATCCGTGAGGCACTCACGAAGAATGTTAGTGTTCCTGGTAAATCGTCATCAAGGAAACTGAATTCGAGGCAAAGGAGGAGGCAGAGGGAGAAGGAGAAGCAGCTAATGAGCGTGTTACGATGGGAAGAATCATACTTCATGCAACTACACAAAAGATATGACAATTACTCACCCACTCCAGATCAACCATTGCAAGGCCTCTGGAAGGTAAATCATTTTGATCCTTGAAACTTACCTTAAGCAGTTTATCTTATCCAGAAACATTGCCAAAATGGTCCAGTAAGTTGATCTTTTTTTTTTTTGTCCAAGTAGTGAAAAAATAGTCATACTTAAGTCTACTTTTTTCGGCTTTTAATCCTATCCGCCATAGTGCTGACACCGTACATGTCAGCAATATACACGGCTATGTCTAACAATGTCTAGTATCATGTCAGCAATATTCAACACCATATCAGCAATCATCGGTCAAATCGGACTAAAATCCCAAAAATCACGCTACTTAGAAGACTTAAAACCCAATCTTGGCCCCCTTACATTCCAAACATTTATGTATGTGTTAATGTTCATTGTTAGCTCGGTACTATGTCAATATTTAATACTTCCTTCCTCGGTGCTGCTGTAGGGTGTAGATCGTGACAAAAGCTTGAGTTTTTATTTGGTTTCCTATACTATGTACATGGGCGAGTTATCTTGCAAAATGGCTGGCAACTCCGTCACGTCTCAAATTCATGATGGCTTAGTATTTTCAGCTCTGATGGAACCTTTCATTGAACCTCCCTTTTCTTCCGAAGAGAAACATATGTACGAATCTCGTTTGCATCTACGCCAACCTACTGAATCAAGCAAACCTGATCCCACATCTTTAGATGTGTTGCGCATTTTCTACTCGAATTTGGGTCCTGAATCAAGTGCCCCTGCAACGCCTCAAGATGCCGACGGGAGAATCTGGCTGTATGCAGATGGGTCTTTTGGATTTGGGTCTCTTCATGATGATTACATTATTGATCTGAAACCTATTTTCGGAGAAGATGGCAAGCTTCTTGATGTTATGATGTAAGAATATATGGGAGATGAGTGGTCCTAGCTCATTCGACCACTCAATGGAATAATTATGCATTATTGTTCAATGAAAACATGAATTCAGTAAATTTATGTAATTTGAGCTTGTCTAGTGTGAAATAAAGTTCTCATTTTCAGCAATTTATTTGGATTGTTTTTACTAGAGATGTGTTCCCATTCGAGTTCAGTCAAGATCAAGCTCAAATATTCTGATTCCTTTGTTGAAATTGTTGGGTAAATGAATTAAACAAATGAAAAAAGAGAAGAAAAAAAATTTGATGAGCTCGATCACTCGAGCACTATGGCTCAATCAATCGAGCTCATCAGAAAAATTTCATCTCTTTTGGTACAGGAGCTCGATCGATCCCCGTTTCTGTTGCGAGAAATGGTGTGTTCATTCACGTATGGGTGCGATTTTTCGCGATGTGGTGACTTCAAATGGTGTCCATTTGGATTCATTTCTTGGTTTACTATAAATACTACCAATCTCTCACTTGATATTCACTGGATTTCGAAATCTACATCATCGAAAAGATCAAATTGTGACATTTAGTTTGTTATCATATTTCTTCTTGTTGAGTGCTTTGAACCTTTGTGGGTTGAGGACTTGTGATTTGGAGTGCTCCTATCACAAGCCATAGTCGTTGCATCTTGGGAGACAAATTGCCATAACAAACCGTTAGCACTAAGGCGGAACAATATTGTCTTAAGGACGGAGATTATAAATCTCGCCTCGACATAAAACCTTAAAAGCCACTGTTATTTGTTACTAAATCCTGAGATACACTTTGGAAGAGAAACTAGAACAACAATCTTAAGACAATAACGGCACAAAGGCTTCTTCGAGTGCAACAACGACTCATGTTCATCATGGTGAAAGGCCTGAAAAGTTCAATGGGAACAACTTCAAACTGTGGCAACAAAAAATGCTCTTTTACTTGACCACACTGAGTTTGGCAAGGTTCTTAACCGAGGAGGCTCCTACGGTTGAAGACGGAGAGACTGACACCCAAAAGAGGGCATCACTTGACGCATGGAATCAAAGCGACTTCCTATGCAAGAACTATATCCTAAATGAGTTAGACAATAAATTATATAACTTTTATTGTCTTGTGAAAACATCAAAGGAACTATGGGCATCGTTGGAAAAGAAGTGCAAAATCGAGGATACTGGCATGAATAAATTCATAGTTGGACAGTTCCTGGATTTCAAGATGGTTGATACCAAGCCTGTGATGGCCCAAGTGCAAGATCTACAAGTGATCTTGCATGACATTCATGCGGAGGGAATGAGACTAAGTGATTCATTCTAAGTTTCCGCTATGATTGAAAAATTGTCTTCTATGTGGAATGACTTCAAGAACTATCTGAAACACAAACGAAAGGAGATGAGTCTTGAAGACCTTGTAGTTTGACTATGAATCGAGGAAGACAACAAAGTTTCCGAGAGGAAGGCGGGAAGGTTTCAAATGGAACCACGGGTACGGCCTCCAACAATGGCAAGGCAAAAAAGTTCAAAGGAAAAATGTATAAATGTGGAAAGCCCACTCACATGGCAAATGATTGTCTTAATAAAGACACTCGTGAGAAAGCAAAAGATCAAGTCAATGTGATCGAACATGATCGGATCGCGGATGACTTAATGATCTAATGTTAACCGTTGTGATCTTTGAAGCGAACTTGGTGGACAATCCTATGGAATGGTTCGTCGGTTCTGGTGCAACCAGACATGTGTGCTCGGATAAAGCCATGTTCTCCACATACACTCCAATAAGTTGGCACTAACTCTACATGGGAAACTCCACTACATCTCCGGTAGTTGGACTAGGGAAGATGGTTCTAAAGATGACTCGGGGAAAGAAATTGACTTTGATAGATGTCCTACAAGTTCCCGACATCCGAAAGAACCTGATATCTGGATCGGCTCTAGTCAAGGCAGGTTTTAGATTAGTTTTAGAATCTGGAAAAATTGTACTCTCAAAAAATGGAGTTTCTGTAGGAAAAAACTATATGGAGAAAAGCCTATTCAAAATTAATGTAATGACGATTATACGTCAATCTGAAAGCAATAAAGTGAATGATTCTACTTATTTGATTGAGTCTTGTAATTTATGGCATGATCGTTTAGGTCATGTAAATTTTGGACCACTTAACAAATTAGTGAAGTTAAACTTATTGCCTCAAATGAATGTTAACTGTTAGTTCCGGACCTTATCGATGAGATTTTAAAGATGACAAAATATTTCAGACCGGATCGAGTGAAATCAGACTGACCAGATCGATCGCCCAAAACAGATCAAGCTGATAAGATGACAAAGCATATCAGACCGGATCGATGGATTTCAGACTGACTAAATCGATGCTTCAGATCGATCTCAATCTCTATCAGATCAGAGCAGTCAAGGATACATAAAGAATGGCTCCTCAGTCTGAATCATTAACGGCTATTTATTGTAGCATTTAATGTCGTAATTAATGCTACAAAGGACCAAAAACTGAAGATTGCCATAAAAGGTAAGAAGACAAAGAAGAGCTTACCTGACAGTCGCCGAAAGTATGAACCAGAACGGCAAGTATCCTGAAGAAGAAGACTGTAGCCTACTCAGAGTTTAAGCAGAGTCAAAGTTGCACATTAAGGGAAATAATGTCGTTGGCACTTACAAGTATAAAAGGATGCAACAAAAGGAATATAGAAGACTCTCGCTGATCAATTGAAAAACGCACAAGAAAGCAAAACAGCACAAGCTTACAAGCTCAGAAGCTCTCGAGCTGAAATTATTCTTAAGCACGTTTACTTTGTAACATTTGATCATTTAGGATCACTGTGCGCATCTTGTGTTTTCTATGTTGCAAAATAGAAGTGAGAAACATATTGTAACTGTCAGACAAAGTGTGTCTGAGCAGATCGAGTGACTAGGAGTTTCAGACTGGTAGTGAGGTAAATCCAGCCTGAATCGGGTTTGTACAACAGGATTGTATAAATCAAAGTCTTCTAGTATAAACCTTCCTTAATTGGAAGAAGGGGAGACGTAGAAGGATTACACCACCTTCGAACTTCCAGAAACATATCCTGTGTATTATCTTTCTGCACTTGTTCTTTCATACTAGCCATCGAGCCGTTCTTACATATACAAGAACAGACTGTTCCGCACTTATACTTTCAGTGGTCTGTTCTGTACAAAAGTTGATTAAGAAACAGATTTCTTTCACTAATCCGAAAGAAATCACAAGGGATTAAATTTTACAAGGAGTGTTCATTCACCCCCCCTCTAAACACTCCGGACCGATCCTAACAAGTGGTATCAGAGCAGGTCATCTTAATCAGCACAAAGACACTTGAGCTGATGGCATCTTTCAACAAAATTCCTATGTTCTCAAAAGAAGACTATGATGACTGGAGAATCAGAATGCAAGCTCATCTGGCAGCTCAGGATGACGATATGTGGTTCGTCATCACTGATGGACCAATGAAGATTCTGAAAGTCAATACAGCAGTCGCCATTACTGATGGTGAACCACAAATGGTAGAAAAGGACAGATCCCTCTGGACGAATGAGGAAAGAAAAGCAAATCTCGATAATGTGGCCAAAGACATCTTGTTCAAGACATTGGACAAGAACATGTTCAGCAAAATCAAAATGTGCTCTACTGCCAAAGAAATTTGGGAGAAAATAGCACAGCTATGTGAAGGCAACGACCAGACCAAAGAAAACAAGCTGACTGTTGCTCTTCAAAGATTTGAGAGCATAAAAATGAAGAGTGGAGAAACTCTAAATGAGTTTGATGAAAGAGTCACTGGCATCATAAATGAACTGAATGGTCTGGGGAAGGAATATTCTAACAGAGAGATCGCTCTGAAAGTTATGAGAGCTCTGCCAAAGGAATGAGATGTTAAGACCATTGCCATGAGGGAATCAAAAGATCTTAACAAAGTTGAACTCCATGATCTGTTTGCAGATCTTAAGGCCTATGAGTTTGAACTGATAAGCAGAGGTGAAGCAGAGCCATTCATATCTCAACCAAACAAGGCCCTGGCAGCCATTCCAGACCAGATCGCCTCAACATCAGATCGATCCGCTGAACAGATAAGTAATGATGCTATGTCATTATTTATCAAGAAATTCGGTAAATTCATGTCTAAGAATAAGAGAAACTTCAAACCCTCTCATCATTATAAATCAGGAAAAGATGATGTTGTTAACGATCAGGCTTGCTACAATTGTGGTAAGACCGGACATTTTATTGCAGATTGCACCAGACCGAAGAAAGAAGAACAGAAAGAGAAGCATCGTGATGATAGGAAGAAGAAGCACTACAAAGACCACAAGAATCATGGAAAATCCCAAAAAGTCCTAGTAGCTGAAGAGGGAAACAGTAAATGTGCTCAGACAGACTCAGACTCGGAAAGCTCTGAATATTCTTCCAGCGAAAGCGAAGAAGATATTCAATGTCTTATGGCAGACGAAGAGATGAGTCAGACAGACGAGGTATATGATCTTGACTCAAATGAATTTACACGAGAAGAGCTCATCTCCGCACTGCAAGACATGGCTAATGATTATAGGATCTTAGCTGAATCATTTGAGAAAAATAAAGCTAAAGCCAGTAATCAAATAGATGAGCACAATAAACCAAGCTGCTCTGAGCAGGGTGAGTGCAATAATCTAAAGATCGAGCTGAATAAGCTGAAAATCTCCTATGATCAGCTCCATGAAGAAAATAAGAGAATTAGCACACAAAATGCTAAGCTTTCTCATATATTCAAAACATGGACAAAATCCAGAACATCTTTGGAAGAATTACAAGAGGTTCAAAGAAACGTCGGTGATTTCACCGGCATAGGCTTTGACACCAAAGAATGCACCAAAGATGAATCTGAGCTGTTGCTGGTAAAGAACCAAGTCAAACAAATGACATTTGTTAAATCCAGCACAGTATATGAGACTGAAGCACCTAAGATTCAAACAGGAGTCTCTTACGTGAATCAAAATCTGAGAAAAGGGATTGGTTATGTTGACCAAGCCAAAGAAAAGGCACCAGCAAGATTTGCGTCTATCAGACCAAATCCAAAGGTACAAGATCGAAGGCAAGGAAGACAATACAATTACTACAATTCGAAACCGATTCAACGAAGATATAGACTACCTTATGAGAATCAAAGGATTCCACAGCGCACACATTATCACACACAACATCGAAACAGACCAGCACACAGCACACCTTACACACACAAGCCATTGAAGCTGATACAGGTGTGGGTTCCCAAAGGGCTAATCCGTTCTGGACCCAAATAGGATTGGGTACCAACAATAATTATATTTGATGACAGGTACCGAAGAAACTCGCATCAGACTGGTATTTGGACAGTGGGTGTTCCCGTCACATGACTGGAAACATCGAGCTACTGTCTGAAGTCACAGAATGTACTGGACCCAAGATCATCTTCGGAGATAACTCAAAGGGTAAGACCGTGGGCAAGGGTAAGATTGTCCATGGTAACATTATTATCAATGATGTGCTGTTAGTTGAAAATCTGTGCTATAATCTGATTAGTATAAGTCAACTCTGTGATAATGGTTATGCTGTAGAATTTCACAAACACACTTGCACTGTTAAATCATCAGACGGTATAACCTTGCTTGTAGGAATCAGGAATGGAAATACATATAAGATTAACTGGAATCATGCTCAACCTGATAATCCTACTTGCTTCATCGCTAACAATGATAATAAACATTGGCTGTGGCATAAGCGCTTGAATCATATAAACTTTAAGACTATTTCCAGCCTGTGTAAACATGATTTAGTTATCGGTCTGCCCAAGATCGACTTTGCTAAGGATAAGATCTGCGAAGCTTGCCAAATGGGCAAACATATCAGATCATCCTTCAAAAACAAGAATGCCAAATCCTCCCCCGCTGTTTAGAATTATTGCATATGGACTTGTTTGGTCCTATACCAATAACAAGTTTAGGGGGAATGTGGTATACTCTTGTTGTTATTGATGATTACTCACGCTTTACATGGACTATATTTTTGAGCAGTAAAGATCAGACAGGTCCGAAGTTGATCAAGCTGCTGAAACGCACTCAGAATGAAAAATCATCCAGCATAGACAGGATTCGCAGTGACAAAGGCACTGAATTTTCAAATCAGAATCTTGAATCCTTTCTAGAAGATCATGGAATCAAGCATGAGTTTTCAGCCGCTCGAACTCCTCAACAGAATGGAGTTGCAGAACGAAGAAACAAAACGCTCAAGGAAGCAGCAAGAACAATGCTTGCTGATTCTGGTATTTCGCAAAAGTTCTGGGCAGAAGCTGTAAACACTGCTTGCTACACTCAAAATCGGTCTATGATCAACAAGAAGCTGAACCTTACCCCATATGAAATATGGACTGGTAACAGACCATCTATTTCTCACTTTCATATTTTTGGCTGCAAATGCTTCGTTCATAACAATGGTAAGAATCATCTTACAGCATTTGAAGCTAAGTCAGATAATGGAATATTCTTGGGATATTCATCAACTAGTAAAGCTTATAGAATTTTCAATAATCGTACCTTAACTGTAGAAGAATCTGTTCATGTAGTTTTTGATGAATCTTTATGTGTTGAGGGCAACAAAGAATCAATTCAAAATCAGATGGAAAATATCCATCTCGAAGCCAACAGTGATGATGAGATTGTAGCTAACAGGTCAAGAGACAATCCACCAGAACCAGAAGTACCAGACATACCAGATCAAGGCATTGAAGCTTCTTCAGATCGAGCTGATCCGGATGTTCTTCACTCAAATATCAAAGCAGATGCTGATCATGCTGCTACTACTCATCTGACCGGACCAGACAATCCAGAGTCAAGCTATCGATGGACTAAGAAGCATCCACCTAATCTAGTAATTGGTAGTCCCTCTGCACCGATCAGAACCAGAGGACAGATGATAGATGAATTCACACATGCTGCTTTCATCTCAACTCTGGAACCTAAGAAGATTGATGAAGCTCTAACTGATTTCAACTGGATTAAGGCCATGCAAGAAGAGCTAAATCAATTCGAACAAAATCAAGTTTGGAGTCTAACCCCCAGACCAAGCGATCTGCCTGTTATTGAAACCAGATGGGTTTTCAGAAATAAGCTGGACGCAGATGGAACTGTGGTTAGAAATAAAGCCAGACTGGTGGCACAAGGATTCAGACAAGAAGAAGGAATCGACTTCGATGAATCATTTGCACCAGTCGCCAGACTTGAAGCTATCCGAATCTTTCTTGCATATGCTGCTTTTAAAGACTTCAAAGTATATCAGATGGACGTCAAGAGCGACTTTCTTAATGGAAAGCTTCAGGAAGAAGTCTACATTGAGCAACCTCCTGGATTTGAGAACCACTCATTCCCTAATCATGTGTATCTACTGAATAAAGCAGTGTATGGTCTGAAACAAGCTCCAAGAGCCTGGTATGACACTCTATCTCAATTTCTGTTGAACCATGATTTTCAGATCGGCTCAGTAGATAAAACTCTCTTTAAATTTATTAAGGGGGAACATACCCTATTAGTTCAGATTTACGTTGACATAATCTTTGGGTCAACTAACCCCAAATTGTGCGAGAAATTTTCTAAGTAATGCAGGGACAGTTTGAGATGAGCATGATGGGAGAACTTTCATTCTTTTTGGGTCTCCAAGTAAAACAGCTCAACAATGGTATTTTCATCAACCAGACCAAGTATACCAAAGAGCTCCTCAAAAGATTTGGAATGGAAACATGCTCAACTGCATCAACTCCAATGAGTCCAACAATCAAGTTAGACAAAGATGAAGGGGGAACGGCAGTTGAAGTAACCATGTATAGAGGACTAATAGGATCGCTATTGTATCTTACAGCGAGCAGGCCTGATATTATGTTCTCAGTCTGTATGTGCGCCAGATTTCAGTCAGAACCAAAGCAATCACATTTTATTGCTGCCAAGCGTATTCTGAAATACTTAAAAGGATCGCAGAACGTTGGTCTTTGGTACTCCAAAGATTCAAACTTCAGCTTGATCGGATATTCGGACGCAGACTACGCTGGGTGTAAGATTGATCGTAAAAGCACCAGTGGAACATGTCAATTTCTAGGTGAAAGATTGATCTCTTGGTTCAGTAAAAAGCAGACATCGATTGCCACATCTACAGCTGAAGCAGAGTATCTAGCCGCTGGAAGCTGTTGCGCTCAAATGCTCTGGATTCAACACCAGCTCAAAGACTATGGCATCCAAGCTGTTGACTCTCCGATATTTTGCGACAACACAAGTGCAATCGCTATAACGTATAATCCAGTTCTGCACTCTCGAACAAAGCACATTGATATACACCATCATTTTATTCGAGATCATGTTGGCAAAAAGGAAATTCGGATCGAGCACATCTCAACAGAGCAGCAAGCAGCAGACATCTTCACCAAACCGCTCCCATAGGCTAAGTTTAATTATTTCCGTCAAATTCTTGGTTTAATTGACTTATCTTAATAGTTTAGATGTTCTCTTACTTTCGCACTTAAAGATTTTTGTTGCCACAGATCGATAATACAATGTTCAGAAAGACACAGACCGGTCCGAACTTTCAGACCGATCCATGTCAATCTGATGTTATCCCATGATCTGTTTGGTCAATACATCTTTTGTACAAAAACAGCCCGGACTGATCGCATTTTAACCGCCTTATCTATCTGTTATCCTGACCGTTTATTTTGAATTTCTTTTTATCAGTCATTGAGATAAAGACACGTGTCTTCTCTCTCCTATTTAGCGGGCTGAACATTTAATCTTCTTTCACTTTTTACAATTTACCGCTATCTGTTTTCTTATTCTCTCACTCTCCTAAATCTTCGCACTCGTTTACCTTCACTCCAATGGCTACCATTACTCACAACTCTCTCCCCGTTGAGTTTAATGATATTTACAGGGCAGAAGATGCAGAGATGGTGTCCATCTTCCGAGCTTTGGAATCATCTGGTCTGAGAAACTTTCTGGAGTGCGGCACAGTTGTTTATGAATCAGAAATCCACGAACTATTCGCCAATGCCGTCTCCCAGAAGACATCAATATCCACTACTGTCAAGGGCAAATCTTTTGAGATCTCGCCGATGACGCTGGCCAAAACCTTTGGCCTCCCCACTTCCGGATTGACAGAATTTGGACAGATTCCTCAAGCGTCACTCTCAGATCTTCAAGGAAAGATCTCTATTTTTGGCCACCGTCTGCAACCCTCGTTTAAGAAGAAGGAAATGCTCTTTCATTTCCAGGTGCTGTGCGAAATCGTTGGCAAACCTCTTTTGGGCAAAGCAGGAAGTTTTGACGCTGTAACCGCAGAGAAGTTCAGGGCTATGGCGGCTATTGTATCCGGACAGAAGATGAACTGGTCCGTGATTCTTTTTGGAGTTCTGATGGAAACAGTGATTGCATCCAAACAGGCCGTATGCTTTGCTGTTCCTCTCAGCAAGCTACTGGAGTCCTTAGACATCGAGCTGGGAAAGCAGTCCGCTCTCAGTCCCTTCAAGATTCTAAACTCCGAAGGGCTCGCACTGCTGAAGTCCAAGAGTGCTCCGCCTACTTCTACCACTCTGGCTGCAGTCAAGATTGAGAAGGGCGAAGAACAAGCTGTTGCGCGCAAACCTCGGGTCAAGCGAAAGCTAACCATCCAGACTGATTCTGAAGAAACTCAGTCTGCTCCCTCGCCACCAACCAAGCCACTTCCCAAAAAGCCAAGAACCCAGATTACCAAACCAAAAGCCTTACCCATATTGCCACCAACTAAAGCCATCCCTGCACCCCAACTTTTCACCCAACCTTCACAAGCTTCAACCCCTGCACCCAAAGTCACCGTTAGACTTCCCTCTGCCATTCCCGTGGTCAAAGGGATAGTTATCACTGAGTTGGGAGATTATACCCAATCAGGGATCAAGTCCCCTTCCTCCACCGGCAAGGGAAAAGCCATTCTCTCCGAACCCCTCTCCTCTAAACCCAAATCTGCAGCGCAGACAGCCATCGACATTGCTATGGAGGATGTTGATGAGAAGGTGAAGGCACTCATTGTGGTCTTTGATGAATACGTCCAGTACCGGACTATCAACCACATTGAGATGTTCTTCTGAAAGTTGAGCAGACTGAAGAAGATGGAAGAGGAAGTTCTGAAAGAAACAGAGACCGATGATGTTCGGCTTGCCGTGCAGCGCAAAGAGCTATTTACGGCAATTCAAAGATTCAGACTGGCCACTCTGCTCCTAGCTGCTAAGAAAGAGAACTTCGATCCAAATGCTCCAACTGCCAGAGATGATGGGGCAGTTATTGCTCAATTAGAGATGGATGTTCATGCTCTTCACTTAGCTGTCCATTTTCAACGACAGAAGATCAGTATATCCACTCCAGCAACCAGCCCGGATCATCCTTCTGCAAGCAAATCTCTGGCAGAACCTTTTGTTGAAGTTATTCCCTCTGGGGCAGCAGACCAGACTGAAGATCAGCCAGAAGCGCAACCTGCAGAACCAGCCGCAGCTCAGCCTGCAGATCTAGCAGCAGCTCAGACTGCAGAGCTAGTATCAGATCAGCCAGCAGAACAGACAGCGGAGCAGCCATTGCCTAATGCTCCGTCTGCTACAGATGATGAACCATTGAATGTGTTGTTGGACTCTCCAACAACATCTATTCCTTTGGGGTCATCAGCCTCCCGTGCACAAATCAGTCCAACCGCAGTACTTGCAACAATTGACGCACCAGACTTCGTCGATCCGGATTTAGTGGTATCTACAGTTGTTGCAGCTTTACAGATTGAGGAGCCTCTCAGTCCCAGCACTCCTCCGGGACAATCAGATGAAGATCTGGCCTTCATTCAAGAATTTTCTTCGGCTTTGGTCACCCTGATCCGATCCGAAAGTCATCAGGCTGCCATATCTTCCATTATGCCGATTGCTGAAGAAGATGATCCTGCACTGTCATCATCAGATCACTCTCCCAGCCGGCTATCTGATGCACCTCCATCACTGGCACGGACTCTCCAGCATTTCTCTGACAACTGCATGTCACTCTCTCAACGTGTTCTAGAAGTTCATCAAGGTCAGAGGCTTACAGCTTTGGACTTTGATTCATTCAAAGAGAAGATGACAGCCAGTATAAGCAGCCTTCAGCGAGGACTGAATGATCTGTTTTCTCAGCAAGCCACTTATAAGAACAGCCTGAGAAAAGAGCAGATCGAGCTGGCCACTGAAGTCCGAGCATCTGTTGCCAATTCCCTCCGCGCTCAAGACGTTCGTCTTGACGCTATCAGCGCGCAGCTCGCACAAGTTGTTGATTTTCTTCAAGAGATTGCTGCTGACAAAAAGGGGGAAAAGAAGAAAGACTTCAAGCCGCCTCAAACTTCAAGAAGATAGCAGTCTCGTTGATTAAATTTTTAGACTGACTGTATGCGAGATTTTTTATCAATAAAAATCTTTCTTTATTAAGTCCTTGTTCATTTATTTTGAACTTTAATAAAGGCTTAATCGATCTAACTTAATAATGTTCATTTATTTTGAACAAAGAGGAAGTAATCGATCCTAAAGTTTTCGCTTCAGAGTTCTTATCAGACTAGTTAAACAGACTTAGAAGCTAGGTTTTGTCATCATCAAAAAGGGGGAATTTGTTAGTTCCGGACCTTATCGATGAGATTTTAAAGATGACAAAACATTTCAGACCGGATCGAGTGAAATCAGACTGACCAGATCGATCGCCCAAAACAGATCAAGCTGATAAGATGACAAAGCATATCAGACCGGATCGATGGATTTCAGACTGACTAAATCGATGCTTCAGATCGATCTCAATCTCTATCAGATCAGAGCAGTCAAGGATACATAAAGAATGGCTCCTCAGTCCGAATCATTAACGGCTATTTATTGTAGCATTTAATGTCGTAATTAATGCTACAAAGGACCAAAAACTGAAGATTGCCATAAAAGGTAAGAAGACAAAGAAGAGCTTACCTGACAGTCGCCGAAAGTATGAACCAGAACGGCAAGTATCCTGAAGAAGAAGACTGTAGCCTACTCAGAGTTTAAGCAGAGTCAAAGTTGCACATTAAGGGAAATAATGTCGTTGGCACTTACAAGTATAAAAGGATGCAACAAAAGGAATATAGAAGACTCTCGCTGATCAATTGAAAAACGCACAAGAAAGCAAAACAGCACAAGCTTACAAGCTCAGAAGCTCTCGAGCTGAAATTATTCTTAAGCACGTTTACTTTGTAACATTTGATCATTTAGGATCACTGTGCGCATCTTGTGTTTTCTATGTTGAAAAATAGAAGTGAGAAACATATTGTAACTGTCAGACAAAGTGTGTCTGAGCAGATCGAGTGACTAGGAGTTTCAGACTGGTAGTGAGGTAAATCCAGCCTGAATCGGGTTTGTACAACAGGATTGTATAAATCAAAGTCTTCTAGTATAAACCTTCCTTAATTGGAAGAAGGGGAGACGTAGAAGGATTACACCACCTTCGAACTTCCAGAAACATATCCTGTGTATTATCTTTATGCACTTGTTCTTTCATACTAGCCATCGGGCCGTTCTTACATATACAAGAACAGACCGTTCCGCACTTATACTTTCAGTGGTCTGTTCTGTACAAAAGTTGATTAAGAAACATATTTCTTTCACTAATCCGAAAGAAATCACAAGGGATTAAATTTTACAAGGAGTGTTCATTCACCCCCCCCTCTAAACACTCCGGACCGATCCTAACATTAACTTAAAACATAAGTATGAAACTCGTGTTGAAGCCAAGTTAACGAAACCGCCATTCCATTCAATTGAAAGAACTGCGACAACTCTTGAATTAATTCATACGGATCTATGTGATATAAAGTTTGTGGAAACTAGAGGTGGGAAAAAGTACTTCATTACTTTCATTGATGATTGTACGAAATATTGATACGTCTATTTGCTAAGAAGCAAATGCGAGGCCTTGTTAGTGTTCAATCAATACAAGAACGAAGTTGAAAATCAACTTAGCAAAAAGATAAAAAATGTTCGAAGCGATAGATGAGGAAATATGGAGCACCGTTTGAAGAATTTTTCAATGAGTATGGCATTATTCACCAAATCACTGCCCCCTATTCACCACAATCAAATGGTATTGCCGAACGTAAAAATCATACTCTAAAAGAGATGATGAATGTTATGTTGATAAGTTCTGGATTACCACAAAACTTGTGGGGGGAAGCAATCCTGTCAGCCAACTACATTCTAAACTAAATACCACACAAAAGTAAGGAAGAAACTCCTTTTGAGTTATGGAAATTCCACAAGCCTTCATACAAATACTTGAAAGGGTGCTTGGCTAAGGTTTAAGTACCAAAACCAAAGCAAGTGAAAATTGGGCCTAAAACAATAGATTGTGTATTTATTGGTTATGCTAACAATAGTAGTGCATATCGTTTTTAGTACACAAATCTGAAATAAGTGATGTACATGAAGGTATAATCATGGAATCAAGAAATGTGGTATTTTTTGAAGAAATATTTTCCTACAAATCTAACAAGGAAATGAGCCCCAAGAAATGGGTGTATGAAGACGCTAACCGAGACTCTATTGAGGAAGTAGAACCACGACGTAGCAAGAGAACCAAAGTAGCTAAGACTTATGGTCCTGACTTCACGACATATATGTTGGACAATGAACCAAGAACGGTTAGTGACGCATTATATAGCCCTGACTGTGATGACCAGAGATTATGGATGTTAATTCCGGAGTGTTAATAACCCCTAAAGTTGTTTTACGTGGCGACTTGGAGTTTAATCGCGGTGTTGGGCCTTCTGGGCTCATTTATTTGGGTAGTTGGGATTGTTGGATCCCGAGGTTGAGATTGTATTCTCATTACGGTGAAAAATCTAAGAGTTGGGTTTTTAGTGTGACTCGGAATCTCGGGTACTTTGTGTTGGCACCGGTAGGGGGTTTTTGAGTTAGAGAGAGAATTTTTGAAAACAGATGATTTTTAATGAATCATGATGTATTTGTGGGGCTATTAGTATTTCGGGGTATTTTTGCTATAAATACCAGTTGAACCCGAGATTTTAATTATCGGAACCATTTTCCTCACCTTGCTTCTCTCTCCCCGCGCGCTGGTTTTCCCGATCCCCTTTGACCCCGCGCAAAAACGCGCTTCGCCCGCCGCCGTCCGGCCGCCGTTCGGCGCGTCCGACCAGCCGCCAGCTTCGTCTCGTCCAGGCGCACCTTCCCGTACCAACAATTCAAAATTTCGTCGCGTTTTGGGGTTGGATTTTGCAGAAGACGCGGACGCCCAAAATTTAGGGTTCTTCGATTTTGAACATTTTCCTTCCGATTTTCGATTGGGTAACCTCCCTTACCCCTTTTTCGTTATTATTGTGTAATTCCCTGCCATTTTTGTGTTCTATTAGTTCGAATTTTGCTGTTGGCGTGAGTTGGTTCGAAATTATGTTATTTGCGTGGGTTAGGGTTCGAAAATTGGGGGTTTTGGCAGGGGTGTGGTGATTCTTGTTATGGGTCGTTTATTACATGTTTTAGATGTATTATGATGCTTAATTGTGTTCGAATTTAAGGAATTGGGTTCGAATTTAGGGCTTTGAGTTCGAATTTTGGGGGTTTTGGCATGTGGGGTGATTATTCATGTTGTTGATTGATTAATTCATGTTTTAGATGAATTATGGTGTTTAATTGGGTTCGAATTGTGGAGTGAGGGTTCGAAAATTTTAGGGAGTTCTTGAGCATTTTTCGTTGATGTCTCATTTGTTTCCCTCCCTGCATGTGCTCCACCCCGAGTATTTTAAATGGTTAATTGTCGTGTGTTGACTATTTTTGAGGGTTATGGGTGTGCTTGAGCATGGGTTGCATGTTCGTAAATAATTGTGAATTATTTATCGTGTTAGCACATCGTTCCTCGGGGCATGGAACTCGAGCAAGGTTTGGCTCGAACTTCGGAGATTTAAGGTACGTGCGACGTACGAGCATTACTTTATATAAGAGCATTTGTGAAATGTATAATGTGTTTTAATTGCATTAGATGGTTGTGGGTATGGTTATATATATATGTGTTGATATGACTATGGAACGACCTAACCTTGACATCGCCGCCACAAGCGTGCGTGATACTAGAGTAGTATGACCTTATAAGAGATATGGGGTACTGGGTTTATATGACTATTGTAGGGCATTTGAGATGCCTGAGAATGATCGTGGAATCATGTGTTCATTGTAAGACATGTGAGATGTCTAAGTGAAATGGAGAATTGGTAAAATAAATGCTAGGCATTTGAGCTATCTATGATTGGTAGCAAAGTTGAAAATCAGTATTAGATATCGAGATATCTATATTTGTATGTATAATGAATTTGGAATCATTAATTCCTGATACTTGAGAATCAGGCATGCTATGAGTTAAATCAATGTGTTGATTTACTGATTTTTGAGATTTGATGAGTTTGATGATTGTGAGAACAGGGACAGTACACGAAATCCCGGATGAGGACGTTGCCATCCAGGGAGTATCATTTAAAATTCATTAGTATTTACTTTTGTTGTAAATTATGAATTTCATTATTGTGATTATGGGATTTTGTGTATTGGTATGCTCACCCCGTTGGGGACTGTCTCTGTTGGGGCAGGTGAACAGGTACATCGATGGCTATGGAGCTGAGCTCGAGCTGTTGATTGGATGTACTCCCAGGATCGTGGTACCAGGGCTTGATGGAGCACGGTATCGTATAGAGTACTTATATACACCCGAAGGTTATATACATATTTATGATGCTCGCATGTGAGTACGGTTATGCTTGTATATGGGTTGTATATAAAGGCATGAGCCTTTCTCTCTTTCATTCTATGTTGCATGCAATTAAGGGTAGAATTGCTAATGATATGAGAGTCATGAGTGTATTATGTGGGTGTTGAAACCCATTTATGTTGTCTTATGTGTGGTGTCTTCCCTGGCTGGGAATTTACTTAGCGTTACTGTATTCTGTTGAGTATGTGTTTTCCCTGGCCGGGAATTATATATTGTGATGTGTTTTTATTTCGGGATGGCTCTATTTATGGGGAGACTCTGCCCAAATTTTTATAAAAGTCTACCATGTGAAAAGTGGTGTAATGGGGATGGAAATGGGCAGAATCTATGAGTCTATTTGTTGGTAGAGATGATCTTAATGTTGAATATTAAAGAAATTTTGTAATTGTCATTCAATGGTAAAGTATCATCTGTGTTTCCCGATTGATTTTATTGAAAGCATGTGCCACACATAATGATAAATACACTAATCAAGGGTTAAGGGCTTGGGGTCCTTACATTAGTGGTATCAGAGCAGTGGTTAGCTCTTTGGGGCTGTTAAGGGCCTAGGAAGTTATTGATAGCACTTATGCATGATGGCATTAATGTTGTATGACACAACTAGTTGTTTATGTGTTTTTATGATATGAAAAGTGGTGCTGCTAATCATTGTGGTTGCAGGAATCGTGTAGAATGTGATGGGATGGCATTAATGGTGATGTCTAGCCCTTCATGTATTATGTGTTAAGGGGTCTGATTTTGTAGGAAAATCAGGAAAGGTGAGACGTACGGGCTTCGGACGGTAAAACGTGTTACACCTTTGATTATGTATATCATGGATAGTGAACCCTTACATGTGATGGTATATGTGAAATGATAGTGATATATATTGTGATAATGGAATCAACTGTTGTGCTTGATTATTGTGGTAGAATTGATGAATGTTCCGGTAGCCTTTATCTCCGAGCGAGGGAGGTACTTGCCGCTGTCATGACCAAGCGAGGTAACATGCCGTTGTCATTGTCGAAGCGATGGGTCCTAAAATTCCGCTGTTGTATTGGGACCGGAACAGTCACAATTCTAGTGATTAATGTGGAATATTGTGGTTATAACTGGAACGTGATATCGATCATTATATTGTGAACTGTGGTATTAACCTGGATGCAGGTACATGGAGCTAGTGGAAGTTCTGGTAGTTGTTATATTCGAGCGAGGGAGGTACTTGCCGCTGTCATATGAAGCGATGGTAATATGATATTTGCCGTTGTCATGTCTAAGCGAGGTAACATGCCGCTGTCATTGTCGAAGCGAGGGATATCATATGATGCCGCTATATGTCGAAGCGAGGGGTCCTAAAATTCCGCTGCTATAACAAGACCGGAACAACCACATTATCGATATTGATAGCGATGTCTCATTCCGCTATGTTGGTTGGCGATGGTTCATGCCGCCAAGTGTATTAATAGCGATGTCTCATTCCGCTATGTTGGTTGGCGATGGTTCATGCCGCCAAGTGTATTGATAGCGATGTCTCATTCCGCTATATTGATTGGCGATGGTACTTGCCGCCGGATATATTGATAGCGATGTCTCATTCCGCTATATTGATTGGCGATGGTTCTTGCCGCCGGATATATTGATAGCGATGGTTCATTCCGCTATATTGATTGGCGATGATTCTTGCCGCCGGATATATTCATAGCGATGGTTCGTTCCGCTATTCCATTGGCGATGTCTTATGCCGCCGGGTGTTCATAGCGATGGTACATTCCGCTACATCTATGGCGATGGTTCATGCCTCCAGATGTCTATAGCGATGTGTTATGCCGCTGACTCTATGACGAGGGATTATGCCCCTGATTCTATAGCGACGAGTTATGCCGCTATGTACATGATGCTGGATTACGCCACCTACGAGCGATGGGTGCTGATTGCGTACCACTGTTGGATGACGGAGACAGGTATGCCGCTATATTGTTAGCAATAAGGTATGGCATATTACTGTTTATTTAGCACTATTGTGGATATCATGTGTTAATTTACTTATGTTGTCATGTGTTTGACGATGAGACTATAGACGTCGTGTATCGACATATACCGTCACGAGTCGACAATATTATTTCAAAGTCGTATGTTGACAGGTACCGTCGCGGGATGACTATGACATAGTGGATGTTCTATGCAGACGTGTAGCGTCGTTTTGATGGTTAATACATTTATGTTATGTATTTGGTTGTATGGTTTGAGTGCCGATGGTGAGCACATGGTAGAGTCTGGGTCACTAGTTGACGAGACCTTTTGCCGAGCAGGTTTGCTCGGTGGAGTGTTGGATGTATTGTACCGGTAAATGTACCACATCATGTTATAGAGTTAAATAATTGTCGAGCGATGATACCCTTGGGTATGCTCGTTAATTTGGCTAGGGCCAAGTGATTGGTGGTAAGAGTAGTCATTGAGGAAACTACTCGCTTGTGTTGTGATGTAGGGTAGACATGGTTGCACCCACCCTGAGGGTGTGGGATAAGTCTTAACGGATTATGATTGCATCATAAGTGAGCAAGGACACCGGGTTGTCCATTGTGCTTGGTATTTTAGAGATATGTTGGGCGATGACCCATTACTCTAACGGTTTGTACGGTATGGCATACCGAGATGGAACATATGGCTTGTTGGTGGGCTTGATATAAGCCTATGGAGACAGCGCTTTGCTAGCCAGATATCGTGGTAATGATATAGTGTGATTGTTGGAGCCTTCATACTGCACGTTGGAACCGAGTTTGGTGAATCGTGTGATGATACGATGAAGACTTTTGGCAGGCTTTTGATTGTCCCTTTGTAGCATGATGTTCGAGGCATGTGACACCCCATGAGAACGTTTATACGTCTATTGTTTTGAGGGACTTGTCTGGGACAGCTCATAATGTTGGAGTACCAACAAGAGAGTCATCAAGTCGTCGTTGACTCGATCTGGGGAATCCGTGTACTTGGGATGCAATGGGTGTTATTGTATCCAGTTTTTCCGAACGGTGGTTCGGGACTAGTGGATCTCGCGTTTGATAGCACTTCCCTTGTGGGGAAGGAGGTAGTATTATACCTATTTGGGAATCTTTGAAGGATTCGGTAAGTTGGTACGTGTGGTGTTGATTTTGGGAATCACGCCGTGTTGTTGATCGTCGATTATCATTCTCCACTGCATGGGAATGACTCAGAATTGACAGTTGTGTTTGGGACTTAGGGGTATGTTGTAGATACCCGAACCAAGTGCATTGAGTATGCATGTAATGTCAGTGCTTAGGCAGGTATACTGGTGAGTATACGGATGCCAGTTATTGATTTCCTTGTTTGTCAAGCATAGAGTTATACTATTTTTGGATGGTTAAATCTCTGATGAGAGATATGGAACACCTTGAGATTGGGAATCTCCATGGCACGATAAATTATGAGAAACAATCGTGAAGTTAGTTGACTCTCTTTGAGGAGGGATTATCTTGTGTGGGTTGAGGTGTTCCCTTGTTGGTGTTTTCCTTCGAGTTATGCGATAGCCTTCCCAAGTTTGGATTGTTAAATCCTAGGATTATCAAGGGATGGCAGGAATTCGGATTTATTGGGTGTCGCTGTCGACACAAGCGTTGAGGATGCAATGGGTTTATTGCATGTCCTTTCAGAATTTGAACTCTGTGGAGTCTCGATGGTTTATTTATGAACAGGATGTGATCCTTGGAATATCCGAAGGTGGACATCTTGTGAGATGTCTTTTGTGTGAATCTGTGGCCGTGAGTTGCCCAAATTGAGTTGCAATGATGCGACTGCTGATTTGATGGAGGAGGTTTGAAAGTGGAAACCAGGTTTGGTATGTGTACACCGTGGTATACTAATGTTTCCCCCGTAATGATGTATGTTAGACATCGTGAGTCATGATAGAGATGTCTTTGAATGATATCTACAATGGAATCGGGAGCAATTCGAATCCTTGCAGTTCCAGCTGACTAACTGCTTTTGGATTATTAGCGTTGAGTGGTGCTGACGCTCTTTGATGTTATGATGGATTTGAAAGTCTATTCCACTCCAGAGATTGACACGAGGTCAACGTTCTCACGGTTGAGGTGTCATTCAGGATGCGTTCTTACTAGTTGTATTAGAACTAAGGATGACCATCCAATTTACAGTCGTAAGTATTGGTTGTTTTGCAGTCATGAGGGACTGACTTTTGGGATGGACCGCATCGAGGTACGTTTTGCCTCTTGGGTGATATGTTGGTTTTGGTATGTCGCTCTGTTTCAGAGTTTGATGTGAGGTAAGTATCCTCGCGTTTATTAAGACGATTCTGATATGATCAGGAATCGATGTTATGGCTTCATGTTGTTGTGTAGCCTGGGTGTACGTGATACACCGGTGCTAATTTCGATGACGAAATTCTTTTAGTGGGGGATATTGTGATGACCAGAGATTATGGATGTTAATTCCGGAGTGTTAATAACCCCTAAAGTTGTTTTACGTGGCGACTTGGAGTTTAATCGCGGTGTTGGGCCTTCTGAGCTCATTTATTTGGGTAGTTGGGATTGTTGGATCCCGAGGTTGAGATTGTATTCTCATTACGGTGAAAAATCTAAGAGTTGGGTTTTTAGTGTGACTCGGAATCTCGGGTACTTTGTGTTGGCACCGGTAGGGGGTTTTTGAGTTAGAGAGAGAATTTTTGAAAACAGATGATTTTTAATGAATCATGATGTATTTGTGGGGCTATTAGTATTTCGGGGTATTTTTGCTATAAATACCAGTTGAACCCGAGATTTTAATTATCGGAACCATTTTCCTCACCTTGCTTCTCTCTCCCCGCGCGCTGGTTTTCCTGATCCCCTTTGACCCCGCGCACAAACTCGCTTCGCCCGCCGCCGTCCGGCCGCCGTTCGGCGCTTCCGACCCGCTGCCAGCTTCGTCTCCTCCAGGCGCACCTTCCCGTACCAACAATTCGAAATTTCGTCGCGTTTTGGGGTTGGATTTTGCAGAAGACGCAGACGCCCAAAATTTAGGGTTCTTCGATTTTGAACATTTTCCTTCCGATTTTCGATTGGGTAACCCCCCTTACCCCTTTTTCGTTATTATTGTGTAATTCCCTGCCATTTTTGTGTTCTATTAGTTCGAATTCTTGCTGTTGGCGTGAGTTGGTTCGAATTTATGTTATTTGCGTGGGTTAGGGTTCGAAAATTGGGGGTTTTGGCAGGGGTGTGGCGATTCTTGTTATGGGTCGTTTATTACATGTTTTAGATGTATTATGATGCTTAATTGTGTTCGAATTTAAGGAATTGGGTTCGAATTTAGGGCTTTGAGTTCGAATTTTGGGGGTTTTGGCATGTGGGGTGATTATTCATGTTGTTGATTGATTAATTCATGTTTTAGATGAATTATGGTGTTTAATTGGGTTCGAATTGTGGAGTGAGGGTTCGAAAATTTTATGGGAGTTCTTGAGCATTTTTCGTTGATGTCTCATTTGTTTCCCTCCCTGCATGTGCTCCACCCCGAGTATTTTAAATGGTTAATTGTCGTGTGTTGACTATTTTTGAGGGTTATGGGTGTGCTTGAGCATGGGTTGCATGTTCGTAAATAATTATGAATTATTTATCGTGTTAGCACATCGTTCCTCGGGGCATGGAACTCGAGCAAGGTTTGGCTCGGACTTCGGAGATTTAAGGTACGTGCGACGTACGAGCATTACTTTATATAAGAGCATTTGTGAAATGCATAATGTGTTTTAATTGCATTAGATGGTTGTGGGTATGGTTATATATATATATGTGTTGATATGACTATGGAACGACCTAACCTTGACATCGCCGCCACAAGCGTGCGTGATACTAGAGTAGTATGACCTTATAAGAGATATGGGGTATTGGGTTTATATGACTATTGTAGGGCATTTGAGATGCCTGAGAATGATCGTGGAATCATGTGTTCATTGTAAGACATGTGAGATGTCTAAGTGAAATGGAGAATTGGTAAAATAAATGCTAGGCATTTGAGCTATCTGTGATTGGTAGCAAAGTTGAAAATCAGTATTAGATATCGAGATATCTATATTTGTATGTATAATGAATTTGGAATCATTAATTATTGATACTTGAGAATCAGGCATGCTATGAGTTAAATCAATGTGTTGATTTACTGATTTTTGAGATTTGATGAGTTTGATGATTGTGAGAACAGGGACAGTACACGAAATCCCGGATGAGGACGTTGCCATCCAGGGAGTATCATTTAAAATTCATTAGTATTTACTTTTGTTGTAAATTATGAATTTCATTATTGTGATTATGGGATTTTGTGTATTGGTATGCTCACCCCGTTGGGGGCTGTCTCTGTTGGGGCAGGTGAACAGGTACATCGATGGCTGTGGAGCTGAGCTCGAGCTGTTGATTGGATGTACTCCCAGGATCGTGGTACCAGGGCTTGATGGAGCACGGTATCGTATAGAGTACTTATATACACCCGAAGGTTATATACATATTTATGATGCTCGCATGTGAGCACGATTATGCTTGTATATGGGTTGTATATAAAGGCATGAGCCTTTCTCTCTTTCATTCTATGTTGCATGCAATTAAGGGTAGAATTGCTAATGATATGAGAGTCATGAGTGTATTATGTGGGTGTTGAAACCCATTTATGTTGTCTTATGTGTGGTGTCTTCCCTGGCTGGGAATTTACTTAGCGTTACTGTATTCTGTTGAATATGTGTTTTCCCTGGCCGGGAATTATATATTGTGATGTGTTTTTATTTCGGGATGGCTCTATTTATGAGGAGACTCTGCCCAAATTTTTATAAAAGTCTACCATGTGAAAAGTGGTGTAATGGGGATGGAAATGGGCAGAATCTATGAGTCTATTTGTTGGTAGAGATGATCTTAATGTTGAATATTAAAGAAATTTTGTAATTGCCATTCAATGGTAAAGTATCATCTGTGTTTCCCGATTGATTTTATTGAAAGCATGTGCCACACATAATGATAAATACACTAATCAAGGGTTAAGGGCTTGGGGTCCTTACACTGACGCTCCTATATGGAAAGAGGCTATTGATGGCCAAATAGAATCCACAATGCAAAATGTGGGAATTGACAGACCTTCCAACAGGAAGTAAACCATTAGAATGCAAATGGATTCTTAAAAGGAAATATAAGTCCGATGGTTCAATTGATAAGCACAAGACAAGACTCGTGGCAAAGAGATATAGACAAAAAGAAGGCATTGATTACTTTGATACCTATTCACAAGTCACGAGAATTACGTCCATTAGAGTGATCAATGTTATTGTTGCTCTAAACAATTTAGAGATATATCAAATGGACCTAAAAACGGCATTCCTCAATGGGGAACTTGAGGATGAAATTTATATGAAACAACCCGAGGGGTTTGTGGTTCCCGGACAAGAGAAAAAAGGTGTGTAGACTCGTTAAGTCATTGTATGAGCTTAAGCAGGCGCAATGGCATGACACAACATTGTTGTCAAATGGTTTCAAAATTAGCGAGTGTGACAAATGCGTATATATGAAAAACACGCCTAAAGCATATGTAATAGTATGCTTGTATTAATAATGATTATTTCCAGAGTAGTGACTTGTCATTTTCGCACCATGATCTGCCCCTGTCCACCACAATCTACGTCTAATTTCAGCAATTACCATATAGCACTAACTTACGCCCGTGACCCTCTTGGGGGCATTAATGTGCATCATCCACTTTGACTGAGTGCTAGGTTCGGCAGGTGATTTCACATATAATTGCCACGTGGGCCAAGGTGACCTGAGTTGAGGTGACTCTCCGCCACTTCAGCGATGATGTGTTCAACTATCCCACAAATCTCGGGAGGAACTAGATTTACCCGATGTGACATGATTTTCCTACAACATCAACCCTGCCGAAGACTATGACTCCTGAGCGTTCTTTTGATTACGTCTAGCTTGTCGTCCCACAAATCTCGGGAGGAACTAGATTTACCCGATGTGACATGATTTTCCTACAACATCAACCCTGCCGAAGACTATGACTCCTGAGCGTTCTTTTGATTACGTCTAGCTTGTCGTAAGCTTTCTCCCCATGTACATATCTCCTATTATATTATCTACTACTAATGTGTTGTCGTTGTGTTACTCGACTGGTTCTGTCTCCACGTGGGAGCTACAAACTGCAGTTCTGCCCATTCGAAGCCCATTGGTTTTTGTGGTAGCATGGTGGGTTGTCATGTACCTGCTGTTGTCTTTATTTTGCTTATGGTTTTTTTGGCTCTGGCCACAAGCTCATACAGATTCCACCGCTCTTTCTACTATACTGCATTATGCTTGCATCGCTACACTTTTGTCTTTACGGATGCGGATATGTTGTTATGCTTATTTGCTGGTTTGGCAAAATTTGGCTTTGCTTTATTGGCCTTTAGGACTCGATCGCACTCCAATAGTGATCCACAGTCGATGGGAAGCAGTGCTGGATATTGTTATGAGAGCTTATTCATTTAATTGTTTTTTATTAGGCATTTTTCATAGTTTTTTATTAATTATTGTCTCTCCTCTATTCTTGATTGTACCTTCCGATGTTAGAGAATACAGTGTCACTACACTGCAATATCCTTGGGGCTTGGTATGGTAGAATCGGTTTGGAAGATTTCAGCCCTAACGATCCACATCTCATGTTATCACACTTCTCCTGATGTTTGTGTATTTAATACTTGTTGGACATTGGTACATATGATTGCCTTTGTTGTATCTCTTGTTTCGATTCTTTCTTAGTAATATATGATATTTTCTATTAAGAAAAAAGAATCTTCTAACTTAGGGGTGTATTGGTTATAGATTTTTATTGACTTTTAATGATTTTTATGGAGTTTAAAAGTCTAGAGGTATTCAATCCAGACTTGTATATACTCTACAAAAGTCTAATGGTATTCAAGACAGACTTTCGTAGAGTTTTTAAAAGTCAGGTGGTATTCAAACTTGAATTTTTAAAACTCTATAAAAGTCTATAGGTATCCAAAATCTCATAGACTTTTAATGACCTCTGTTGAAATCTTTAGGTACAAACTTTGATGCCACGTGTACATCCCCAAAAAGTTAAAAATTCTCCACCACTCATAGTAAAGATTTGGAATGACTTTTAATTCCTAATTACCATCATCTCTCTTTACTCTTTATGTTTATTTTCATTTCCGACATGGTCACCTCCCCAGTTTTCTACATGTACCCTTTCTTTAATTCCTAGTGTACGGTTCTTTCTTCAATTATTATTTTTTTCACATCTTATTTTTTATCCAATATAATACTAATATTTGCACAAATATTTTGATAAAATAGCAAATAAATGTGCTCAAATTTATATTAGATGATAGATTTTTAAAACGACTGTATGCACATTAATTTGCACAATTTTTTTTATTATGAGAATAACCTAAGTCGCCATAACATGGCGACTTGTTAAAAAAAGTATTTTTATGTCGCAATGTAAAATGGCGATATCATTAAAAAAATATTTTAATATTTGTTGTCGTTATCTCACATGACGACAACATTAAAAAAATACTTTTTAAACGATATCGGCACATGAAGACATAAAATATTTTTTTTAAATCTTTGTTGCCATCTGAGATGACGACATCGATTAAAAAATAGTTTTTGATCGATGTCGCCATCTAAGATGGCGACGGCAATAACATTACTCGCCTCTATATAACCGTGTGTAATGTTCGTAGCATTCGTTGTATCAAAATCGCATTCGTAAATCAAAACTTCGTTGTATCAAAATATTCTTTATTTCCTCCGGTCGATATATTGCAGGTATGCTGTTTTATAAATACTCGAATTTAACAACATTATATATCATGTATTAACTTATAAATTTTGTCTTTATTTTCTAAGGTATGTCAATTAAAGTTTTGTTTTATTGGGGAGACGATATATTACAAGATTCAGAATCTGTTAGATATGATCGTGGTCCATCAAAAGGCATGACAATATCTCGCAGTATTAATTATCTGCAGTTATTGAACGACATATATGATATTACTGGCATCAATCGTAACCAGTTCATTATATATTTTAAATATATATTCAGTGATTTTTCGGGGATGAAACAAACAATATTTCCCTTTGACAGTGATTACAGTTTAGCATGACTATTGGATTATGAACAAAGCCATAGTTGTTTGGAGATGTATATACAAACAAAACGAAGGGCTTATGATTTTATAGCAGAAATGCCAACAAATAGTTGTCCATTTGTAGTAGTTACAGAAATACCAACTACCTCTAAGATTCAAGATGATGCTCCCATAGTTGCTGAAAATATTGTTCCCGAGCCACCAGCATACAGTTTTGCGGATTTTGGAGATGATATTCAGTCTGAACCGGAGGGGATTCCATATAAGGATGAGTCTGGTGACGATGTGGTTGATATTGAAGAAGTGTCAGTTAATGTAGCAGACACAACCACGTGACCATGACTTTTATCCAACAATTCCATTTTTCTCCACGACACATCCAGACGTATTTGGCGATTCGATCGACCTTCCAACTGGTAAGTGGGGAGTTACTACGACTATTCCAAAGAAAATATCCATCTGAATATGGTATTTAATGATAAAGGTCATCTTCAGGCAGATTACTCAGTACGGATTGCCAAACGTGAGTATCTTGTTGTCAAAAGTACAAAAACATTATGGAAAGTGGTGTGCAGTCATAGTATACCAGATATGCCTTGCAGATGGTTTCTGTGCGCCTCATTGAGTAAAAAAATGGAGTATTCAAAATAACGAAGTATGGGGGTTCTCACACTTGTCTTTTGAGTGATTTATCGATCGATCATGCAAATCTGGACAAAAATATGATTGCTAGTTTGTTAGTGGGAATCGTTCGGCGTGATCAATCCTATGAGATAAAGTATGTCAT
This sequence comes from Haberlea rhodopensis, assembly GCA_907163345.1. Taxonomy (NCBI): domain Eukaryota; kingdom Viridiplantae; phylum Streptophyta; class Magnoliopsida; order Lamiales; family Gesneriaceae; genus Haberlea; species Haberlea rhodopensis. The sequence continues at coordinate 229,731 of CAJQUN010000450.1, forward strand.
TCAGACTGTTAAAGATAAGTATGGATTTGAGATCTCATATGCAAAAGACTGATATAGTTTGAGACGTGTGGTTGAAAATTTGTATGGAACATGTGAGAGCTCTGTGAATATGTTACCGTATTACATGGGAGCTTTGCAAAAATGGAACTCATGCACAGTCGTCGAATGGGATCACCTACCGAATGCTAGAACAACAGAGATGACTTTGAATTATGTGTTTTGGGGCTTCCATCCATTACAGATGAATTCTGACATTGCCGACAAGTTATAAGTGTAGATGGAACACAGCTGTATACAAACAATGACGATATCACTGCAATGTCTTGCAGTGTGATAGACGCATATCCCAATCTAAGACGAAATGTCTGTGTTTCACGGTGCCATCTCTCAACTAAAGCCGTGAGCAGTCGCTTGTCAAGCTCAATCCTACCACACCTATATATACCATAAAATCCAATAACGTGCAACAAATTTACAACACGTATATCTAGTGGACACATTTCCCAAAATAACTATATGGGTTTCTCTCACGAAGTGTGCTATCCATATTACCTACCCACACATCATCAGATCGATGTGAATACTGCAATGACAAAAGATGTGCGTCAATCGGGTCTGATTGTCTCATTTGATCCATCCTTAAATATAATACAAAAAATATCAACAATAATCTCAGCATACAACCACTCGCCGCCGACCGACTGTCTATGCCGCACGACCGCCTCCCGACAGCCGCCCTCAGGCGCCAACCTCTGACCGCCCACATTGTCGAAAAACACACCATCAAAAAATCTACTCTCAATATATATATATATATATATATCAACATCATAATTTATCTAACATTAAATATGATTTATTTAACATCAAATAATAACAAAATATAACCAACGCACCTTAATTAATTAACAAATTTGGACAGAAAATGGAAGATCTCGATTTTCCTCTGGAAGTTTCGTCTTTGCGCAGATGAAAATGAAAGTTAGTGTGTTTGTGTGTGTGTGTGTGTGTGTGTGGTGGTGGGGGGGGGGGGGGGGGTGACGCGACGTGTTTGTATAAAAGGTTAGGGTTTATGGATTTTAAAGGGTGATGTTGACAATAATAAAAAAAAATGTTATTGTATGTAGTTACTATCTTAGATAGTGACAAATTTTTTTATTCGTTGTCGTCAATTCAATTAGCTACATCAATTAATTTTACAAAAAAAAATTGAGTTAATTTTATAAATAATCTTAATTAAAAGGTTAAATAGTTAAAAATCCCTCGTCCATTTGCAGTTCTCTGCAACAAATGAAAATTTCAGGTGAATTCAAGTCTTCACTAGCAAAACCCTAACAACATTCTTCTTCTTTGATTTGATTTTCGAAATAACTGTATTTGTGGAGATTTTCGATATGGATGAACAGGGAAGGAAAAAGTACCCCTCGATTCCACCTGATTATGTTACATTAGCCATGCTCCGTGAGCGATGGCTCCAAAAAAAAGAAGAGCAGAACCTGAAAGAGAATCAGAAACAAGAGGAGACCCAAAATCTTGAAAATGGGTGTCAAAATCAGCCGCATGAAGAACTGGGGGTTTGTCATCGATTTGAGAACAATGGACCGAGCAAAAGAGTGGAAAAAGGTGGCAGAGAGAAAGGAAAGGGGAAGGAGATAAAGATCGCCTGTTCTGAAAATGGCGACGTAACGAAGAAGTACTATAGTAAAAACAAAAAATATGTGGCAGAGTGGGAAAAGGGAAATAGGGATAAATTGAAGGTACAAATGGAAGATACAGAGAAAAGGCAGAATCTTATTGGTAAGGAGGGGCTTGATCTCGATGAAAAGAAAAATGGGTCTGAAGTGGTGAAGATTAATCTCGGAAACGAGGTGAAAATGGAGAGCGGTGGAACACAAGGGATTGGGAAAATAGTGAGTGTGTCTATAACTGAGGTATTGCCTAAAAATGGAGTGAGGGAGGGAAGATCGAAGATTTCAACTGCACAAAATGTGAGAAGAGTTGGATTTAGAGGTGGTTTTCGAAGAAACCAGAATAATCGGGATGAAGGTTTCAGGGGCAAAGAGTATAGAGTTAAACTGAAAGAGTTGAAGGAAAAATGCTCTTTGGGAAAGAAGATGGAGGATGAAGTTCTTGAAATTGATAGGAAAGATAATGGTAGAAAGTGGAGACACGGAAGGGGCAGTGATGATAAGTTTAAGCAGAGTAGAACTGAAATGTGTGGATTGAAACTTAATGATGAGGAACTAAAATCCGAGGATGAAATTTCGGAGATTGGCAGTGAGAGAGATAGTATGAAGGGCCTGCATAGCAGCAAAGGGAGGAATGATATTAAACAGAATAGAGTTAATGGGGAGGCCATGACTACAGATACGGTGGTGCTGGAGAACAAAGCGGAGGACACAGTTTTAGTAGAGAAGAGTAGGAATGATGGATTTAGGGGATATGGGGATTGGAGGGGGAATTTGAGAGGAAACTTTGAGAATTTCACTATTGATGATAAGAAAGAACGTGACTTGGGATCAAAAGTGGAGAAGTTTAGTGACAACAGGAGGTATGCGAACTCTAGAAGATATGGAGTAGAAAGGAAAATGAAGCAGAGGGACAGTGTTATGGTGTGGGTGAAAAAGGAGCAACCAGGTGATTGTGGTAGCAAGGGGTTCCATAGGTAACTATCTCTCTGCCTTTATTGCTAACATATTGATCTAAGATTTTGGTATTAAACTATATATGTTTGCACTGTTCTTGTGATGCTCTCTACATCAAGCTTGGTTATTAGATATCATTAGTGGCATAGGTCTATTTTTTAACATGCATTGAAGTGCTTCTTTGGTAAGTTAGTTGTCGTTGGCACCATGTTTCTTAAATGCAAATCAGTAGATGATTAGATGTGGCAATCCATTTTGATAATAAATCATTCATGAGGTTAACACCTCAGCACATTGTTAAGCATTGATAAAAGTCTCAATATTTGAGGGATATGTAGATTAATGTTCAAAAGCCTTTGTTTCCACATATCCTTATGTGGAAAACGCATAGAAGCTAGACTTCTAATATTTTATCTTGAACGATCATATTGATTGTTTGATGTCATAAGTCTTTGATGCATGGAGTTGAGGTATTTAGGTAAGAATCCATCAGCATTACGACTCAGCAGCGGGTTGAATTTGATGACAAAGCCCGTCGTACACTTGATATCTTTGTATAGAAGTCATAGGTATTTAGAAGGCCATCAAAATTTTACTCAATGAACTTATCATTCTGTACTTTCAAGCACCGTCATGGTTGGCGGGAACAATTGAGCAACCATTTTTTTCAGTTTCGTATTAATATGTTGTTTAATATGTTTCACACATATTTTGGAAGAAATTCTAAAATAATGTAACATGTAAAATTGTTGAATGACTAAATTGGCAACTGGAAAAAATTTCCCTTTCCATTTTTAGTCCAATCCATAGTAGATTCCGACTAAGGTGTGAAAAGGAAGCCACTCTGGCAAGATCATGGATCATGATACAGACAAGAGATTTCATAGTATTTGGATGCTATATTGTGGCCCTCTTCATGCAAACATTTTAGAGATACTACGTTGTATGTGAAACGTAATTTGAAAGATATCAAATCTTATTCAGAAGCTAGCAGAAATGTTTGTGATACCAGTGTTACCCTGATCATCTGGCAACAGTTTATGGTCAAGATACTGAACAAAATGATGCTATACTTGGAACTTAATGAATCCCATTTTCTTAAATAAATCTTGTTCATTGATCACTCCGTTTCTTACTACGAATGGTCCAACAACTACACTCTATGGTCAGTCCCTTTTTCTGACAGTCCACAATCAAATTTGGTTTTGAATCAATAGTTTTTCTTAATTCGATTTCAGCTTATTTTTGAGCAAAATTATTTAGTTAATATATTGATTCCTCTTCCAGGAGTTTCACTAGATCAATAGCAGCTGAAGCTCACAATAGCCACTCTCTCTGATAAGGATTAGTCATAATGTCTATAATTGAAAGAGCATACCTGCAAGGTACTTTTATTGCTGGCATCCATCCCATCTTTTAGCAAGTTCTCGCTGTAAACCCTTTTTTTTTGTGATTTTTTACATAGTAATCGTCCTCGGAACGATATCATGAAGTTTGCTGATGCATCCCAAGATTCATACTTTTGCATGGGAAGCATGTGGCTCTACATCTATTCGAAATTATATTGCATCTGATTATGTAACTAGGAAATTTCCATTTTGCTACAACTACTGTTTTTCTAGTATCATTCTCACTCGATGTTCTAAATACAAACGCTTACAAATTGCAACACACTATGTTTAGTGTAAGTAACATGTTATATACACAACGATACTGCAATTTGCAAGTGTGGCAATGGGGTTATGTCATATATCGGCTATTAATTGTTTTTTTTTTTAACTTAAAATTGAGGGGTATAAACTCTTTTGGGTATATGTTTCATTTTTGTCGATTCAGTATTTTTGATTATGTGGGTTAATTCAGTTTTGTTTTTATGAAATTTTGTTAGTTCTGTTCATTTAATTTCTCAAAGTTGGGTTCAACTGGACAATACTAGGCATTTTGGGCCTTATAGATGATGTAGTATTAAATTGGATTCACATAACGTAGCTGAAGGACGAAAGAACGAAATCAACTATGGCTTAAACTTGTACAGAGTCCTCCTTTGATACCGGTCGGTGAGGCTGCGGTTAGAGTAGGACTATTATTATTTATTGGATTCTATGCAGCACATCACAGCCGCATAAGGCGCGAGCTGTGCAAGGGTTATCACCGATGATCCTCCCAGGCACATGGGGCGTGCATGGTTGCGCCTAGCACCTAAAATTATACATAACTTGCCGTTGAAATATGCAGATTATATGGTATGATTGTAGACACTGAAAACAACAAGAAAAAGATAATCCTCATGCAAAATCTGAAATTTCACCAACACGTATTCTAGCACCCTTTCCTGTGTCGTGTATTAAGGTATATAGAATGATATAGGAAGCAAATCTAATATGAAATATATAGGAGCTTTGGTTATTAAATTATTATTATTACATATTCCTTTTTTTTTTTTTTTCCCCTCGCTTCGAGTTTGCCTTAAAACTCTATAATTCTGCTTTTACCTGAAGTATTTTCTACATCAAATCTTTGAACATCTCGTCCATATTTGATACCAATAAAATCATATTGAAATGTCCTTTCGGAGGCCTTAGCAAAATCTGTTTCATTTCTTCTCGAACTGTAAGTATGTGGTCAGGTGGCTTAAACTTTTTGGAGGCTTTAGTCAAGTTATAAAAATAAAGTCTTTATTGAAAAAAGAAAGAATAAAGTGAATGTTAAACTATAACTTAGTTATTGCCTTTTAAATGTAAAATTACTTGAACAACTTTTGTATTTAGAATTAGCCAATATGTCAGTTTTCATTGGTGGAACGGCTATTTCATTCAACCGATCAGAGTAGTTGATAAATAATTTTTTTTAGTCTTTATTTTGAAAAAAAAATTTGGCAGATGCAACTGTAACTGTATAGTAATTAATATTTTGTATGTTATAAAACAATTGGGAAAACAATCAAGCTCTTTTGTTAAAGCTAGAATTTCAATTGGGGGTCTTTTCATTTCTACCTTTGTAACTTCTTTTAACTTTTAACTCCGAAAATAAATTTAAATAATCAATATCAGAACAATATCATTCTTAAGAAAATTTTCAAGATAGCCATTTTTTCCAAATCATAATCTACATAAATTTAATATGTGATTCATTGTATACATATTAATATGGATTATTAATTAAATATAGAGATAGTAACTTTTTTTTTAGATTCTCAACTTTATAATTAAAAAATCTTGAGGCTAGAAATTGAGGGCCTTATTGAAATTGCGGCCTAAAACAGATATTTTGGTGGCTTTGGGTTTAAGCCGCCCTGTACGTGGGCTAGAACCTTCCCTGCCCATTTTCCAGTAGAGACATGTTCTCTCTCCCGGTTTAACCTTTAGGAACTTCTCCTTGCAATCTAAACTGCCACTAAAGAGTATGATCCAGGAACAATTGCTTAAAAATCCTTTCAAGACATCGTCTCTATTCGATAAGAGGTTTTGACAGAGTTCCCCAAAAAAGGTCGTGCCACCCTCATTGCTGACTTTTCAGGAAATGTTTTTCAGTGCCTGATATATCTCCTCTATCCTGTTAGGTCATCTTTCAACTTTTAGTCAAATATCACTACGCAGTGATAGTAAAAAACCACAGCAAGTGATTTTTCTCATAACAAAATTCGATTGTCAAATTATGCCATGAATAAAAGGTTACCCAAATCATGGTTCTTAACTCGATGGTTTTGGTTTTCAAATCGATGGTTATAGTTCCGATGAGAAGTAAGATCGAAACCGAATCACTTGAATATGATTTTGGTTTTGGTTCTGGTTCCGGTTCCTAATAGTTTTAGTTTTCATTTTATTATAGTTTTAACCGATTTGACTTGGTATATATTTCTATAAATTTTAACCGTCAATAATGGTACAACTAATTTAATAATCATTAAAATAAATTATTCAATAATTACATTACAAAATATAATATTTTTTTAGTTTTTCATCAAATAAATATTTAGTTTAATAGTTTAAATTGTTCATATATATTCCAAGATCTTAAAATTTATGATTAATATCTTTCTAGTTACAGTTCATCATGGTTCCGATTTTCTACTTTAGGAACTGGAACAAACCTAAATTTTTCGATTCCCATTTTGTTATTAGAACAAGAACTAAAAAATGAATTTGGTTTCGATTTCGGTTTCGGTTTGCGATTCGAAAAGCCCCTTGATTAGGTCTGCAAGTATATATGTCTATATATGTGTATGTATTTCACAATAAATGTCTTTCCATCGACCCAGCGGCCAGCTGAGCTGTTACTTGTAAGTATTTTTATGAATAAAAAGCCAAGTGATCGTGCATCTTCTTTATTTTATACATTTATTTGACTATTGTGCTTTCTTCGATTGTTCCCACGCATGGCCTGCAAAAAGATATCAATTTATAAAATTTATGATTTTAATTTATGATGAGCATCATCGGCTTGTTTCCTTTAACTATCCTAATCCCAAAGTTAAAGCCATATGATAATCCATTTCCTCGGATAAAATCTTTTGTAAGTGCCGAACAGAGAGATCCCGAGGACAGAATATCGAGCACAAGGTACCCGAACATCATTAAACCCTCCTCGGATTTTTGGTCAAAGTAATAGCGGAAGACCCGGACATAATTGACAAATTAACGGGTGAGGACGAACGTGCGTTGATGGCTCGTGGATTTATCGGACACGCCTTGAATCCATGACGCCGTGATCGAAGGAGATCATGTTGGATTTCTCGCATACCACTCCCCGGGATTAACACTATAAATACAGGCCTAATGTCTCATTGTAAGGGGTGGGACTTTTGAGAAGAGAAAATACTCCGAATATAGCACATATGGTCTGTTCGGTCTTTTCCCATATTTTCAAGTATTCTTGTTTAAAGTTTTGTTATTAGCATTTCGTATTAAGCCATGTAACAGATAAATTTTTGTAGTGAAGAATTTATACTGGACAATTTTCCTTCATTCTTGATGGTTATCCACGTAAAAAATTGTTGTGTCTCCTATTTTATTTTCTATTACACATATTTTATTGAATATAGAAAATAACGGATCACATCACTATGAGTATTAATGAGACAAATTTTCACACGTATGTCCAATAATTGTTACAATAAAAGTTTGCTATTTTTGGTTAGGTTAAGTTAATCTAATATCATCCAAGTTTAGGATATAATATTCATTAAAGAAGTATTTAATATTTTAATTAAAAAATATAGAAATAAGTTAAAATATAAAATTCTTTTTGATAATGCATTTTGGCACTTAGCAATGTAGGTCGATAATGAGAGAAGGAAAGGACAAAAATCTGAAGCACATGGCTTGGAACACCACACGCGTGGGGCTTGATTAAACCTATTCCTCAAAGCTTTAATGCCGGTCGACGCGAGTTTTTTAATATTTTCCACGGATTTTGGCAATGTTTTGAAAATCACATGGATAAACCGCCTCCAAATCGTTTTCCCGTATCAAATACATTGATTTAAATTAAATCTCTTCATCCAAATACAATTTTTTTTTCATGGATAATGAATAATTTCACTCCACGAAAAGATATCAGTATTCAAATTACACATAAATAGCTCAAACATCAACGGAATTAGACCATTGTGTATTAACATATACCGTCTTTGCAAGATGATAAACATCTTCATTTCATTCTCTTGGTACCCAATAAAACATATAATGAGTTCCACGACTAAAAATTCTTCTGATATCAACAATAATTGGTCCTACATCCAAACACAACTTATGTAGTCCGTAGGTAACAAAATTCTAGAATATTTGTTCTTAATTATTTTTTGAAATTTCAATATTTTCTATTTTCCAGCCTATCCTAGAAAAGTAAGTATAGTAAAAAAGAAAGATGTATGTGCATGGAGATTTAATTGTTGGTGGCAATTGGTGGTACTATAAGCCTAAAGTTTTTATACATTATTGCACAGTAAGGACCAAGAAGGATGGCGACAAGTACACAAATGTTAGTAGATGGAATGAGCTAGGTTACCTATATGCTTTGTCAGTTTGACATTGACATGATCATGGTTCAATCACCGTCGATCGAGCCGAGCACGAATACGGACATCCCACGATATATCATGGATCAATCACCATCGATCGATCGAGCCGAGCACAAATACGAACATCCCACGATATATATATATATATTCAAGAATTTATATGACGTAGATATAAGTTAAGTTATACATATATCCAAGAATTAAAATTTGTGAGTGTGTATGGAAACAAATAGGCTGTCAGTGAGAATGATAGTCCTCTTGGTGTGTGGCGCAATGTGTTAGGTCCACTCTTACATTTATTGTTCAGATGCCTTTGCATTATTGAACCCACCCTCCATTGGAATCCAAACTTTTTTTTTTTTTTGTATATATATTGGTGAATGTTAAGTGACTTGTAATGTGTTGATTAATTTTAATAATTAATTATGGATGTATATTATACAATTTAACATTACTATATTAGGCTTCTTGGCAAAGGCGAATATATAACTTTTGTTTATGGGTAAAAATAATAACATAAAAAATGGATGACAATTTTTTTAAGGAGGTCAAAATATAATTTTACTATGGCAAAATGTAATTTTTTGGGGGTAAAATATAATTTTTTTTTAAAAAAATTTAATAGTAATATTTTTTTTGGGGAGACGGCTTCCCCACCCAACACATACTTTCGCCACCACTGCTGAAACTGAGTTTTTTTAAAAAAAAAAAATTTATAGAAAAATCTATAATGGATGTAAAATATGAAATAATATAATAACAAAAATCTTGAAAAAGATAGATCACAACTTTAATTTCGATATATAAATTGTGGAATAAAAAAATGAAGGCCAAGCTACATCTATCTTTGATGGCTGATTATATAAAGTGTTGTGTTACTCACTTGACATTAAATGATCTCTCGAGGATTCCAAATTAAATGTGAAGGGGTCTCTATGGTAATCTCAAGTCATATTAGTACAAAGTCTCCCTCTTTTCAGTTTTATTTGTTGCTTTGTATTTTATTTCTGTTCTAGTTTGAGATTATAATTGGTAATCATCTTGCATAAAAAAATCCAATGTTCATGTTAGGAATCAAATGAGAGGAATCACATATTTGGACTGAGAAGGATTTCAAATTACCTATTTTAAATTTATGTCTTATTTAGAGAATCAGTTACAATTTACCAACATAGTATCACTAATAGATATTTTACCCACTGTGGTTTGTATATATACATTTTACACCATATGATATCGTGAATATACGTTTTATCCCACTGTGGTTTGTAAATGTGTATTTTATTCATGTGGTTTGTGTTGGTTCTGTTTACTTAAATCGAAAGATAAATCAGTTTAAACAATTGTGATAAAAATGAATTTATACTGTAAATAGAGAAACAATATACTTTGTAGGATCGAGCCTTACCGCTTTACCAATAACTATAGTTAAGGGTAATGGCGCAACATCAGTCTTTTCAACCATACACTTGCACAAGCGTCACGTGTTCGACCGATCACAAAGCAGAGGCAATTGTTGAACCCCCACAATCCCTCACCCAATAATTGCACTCTCTGCAACTCATGGGAATCGAACACGCGGCCTTGGCTCTGATACCAATTGTAGGATCGAGCACTTACCGCTTTACCAATAACTATAGTTAAGGGTAATGGCGCAACATCAATCTTTTCAACCATACACTGGCACAAGCGCCGTGTGTTCGACCGATCACAAAGCAGAGACAATTGTTGAACCCCAACATACTTAATACAACAAATAAATCGAACTATGAAAAACAGTAAACTTACAGCAGCAGTGATAAATATAAGACTTAAGAACAAGAATCTGGAAACGATTCTGGACGAGGCAACAGCAAGCCGTGTGCCCGTAAACTCAAATTTGTTTGCCTTAGCTTCTGGCCTCCTGAACAAGTGAGTTCCAAGGTACAACGTCCAATCTCCTCTGTTCGAATTGAAGCAGAACTCTGAGCAAACCACTTTGAACACTAGTAGTGTGCAGTACTCTCAAACAGTATGAAATGTATGAATGAAGAATGATTTCGGATTTTTGAAAACATAAGTCTGTAGCAGCTTATATAGTTGAGTAGCAGACCACTCCAAAGGTCTCATAAATTAATGTAATGTTTAGTGGGGTAGATGAAAAATCTCAACACTTAACATGATTAATATGGATTTAAGTCCCATACTTAAATCTGAAATCAATTCTGCAGGTATGTGAATAATCTCAAACTTAATACTCAGCTGAATATGAAAAGTCAGGTAGATGAAGAGTAATTTCAGATGAGGTGCGAGGGACACTTATCTTTTCTACTTAACTACACTCTATTGATTTGTTTCTTATTATAAACAAACCATAAGTGTCTCAACTTTTCAATGTGGGATTTCTTTAGCCTAATTGACTATTCATAATTAACTTACCATAATTTTGTTCTCATTAACAAAATTAAACATAAATATTAGGCTTTTATCTAAAAAACCAAACAATTATTATTATTAAGCCCAACAATCCCCTACATGAATGTAATATGGCGAAAAAATTACACAATGCACCTAGATGAAGATTTGAGAGTACTTTGAGAATCCACTGCATCAGGATAGGTGGTTGTTAACCTCGAACCTTCCTTAGTAAACTATCATCGGATATACTTGTCAACCAATGGACGTGATGCCTTGAACTGTTCGACGTTTTATGTATAACAAGACATCAATACTCACACAGCTTCATCTCCACAATATTATTGGTTCTTTCATTGTTGTCCATTTTGGAACTGGACTGCCGTGGATGTTTCATCGAATGCTCTAGAGATTTAGCCATCGTTTCAGCTCATAGAAGCGGCCCCTTCACATTCGATATGTGCGATTTCTCCTAAGGAGTATCCTGTCATACTCCACTTTAATATATCGAGATAGAAGAATCATTAAGAGCATAAACCCAGCCTTCCCAGATACAGGTTTATCACTCTTTCATCATAGGAATATGTAGAAACTCAATTTCCCAAGTGCTTTGTTCGACCCCCCCTCCCCCCTACATTTCGGTTTTTTCCATTGAACCTGCAAATTGGACTTTACAATTCAGGTAAGGTTGCCATCATGGTTGGAAGTCAATTTAATGGGCTTCAACCCCATTCCCCTTGATGAAATCTCTACTAGGTCTCTCGTTAGACGTTTCGTAAATAGGTCCGCATTGTTTACTTTAGACTTCACATAACCTAGAGAAATAACATCGGTTTTCATTAGATTTCTCACAGATTATGTCTCCGACGTATGTGTCTAGATTTCCCATTATACACATTATTCTGTGCTCTTCCCATAGCTGACTGACTATCACAGTGCACGCTAATGGGTGGCACAGGTTTTGACCAGATTGGAATGTCCTCCAAGAAACTCCGAAGCCAATCATCTTCTTATGCTGCAAGATCTAAAGCTATGAACTCATATCTCATAGTTGATCTAGCAATGCACGTCTGTTTGCATGATTTCCATGAAACAACTGCACCTCCAATTATAAATATATATCCACTCATCTGAGTACCCTTCAATTACTGCTGAATATCTTGTATAATATAGTCCGTAGTTAGTAGTGTATCTTAGATATCTAAGAACTCGAACTACTGCCTTTCAGTGCTCATAACTGGGATTACTCGTATATCTGCTCAATCTGTTGACTGAGTTAGCTATATCAGGTCTAATGCAGTCCATGAGGTACATGAGACTACCTATGACCCTAGAGTACTCAAGTTGTCACACACCTTCTCCATGATTCATGCAAAGATTTGACACCACTTCCATAGGTGTTCTTGCGATGGTATTATTTCCCTTGTCAAACATGTCAAGTATCTTCTCGACATAATGACTCTGAGAGAGAGAATATCCATCTGCATGTTTGGGGATTTTCATTCCGAGAATCACATCTGCAAGACCTATGTCTTTCATCTCAAAATTTTGCGACAATATTTTTCTTGGTAATTTTGATATTATTGTTATTACAAACAATTATCATGTCATCCATATAAAGACATACTAACACATAATTTGTATTGTCTCCTTTCACGTAGACACATTTATCGCATTGGTTTGTTTTAAACCCATTTGAAAGCATGACGCTATCAAATTTTTCGTGCCATTGTTTAGGTGCTTGTTTTAATCCATACAAGGATTTCACAAGTTTACACACCTTCGTTTCTTTACCTGGAACTACAAACCTTCAGGTTGGTCCATGTAAACCTCATCTTCTAACTCTCTATTTAGAAAAAGCCGTTTTTACATCCATTTGATGGATCTCTAGGTTATATAATGTAGCAAATGCAATTACTAACATTATCGACGTTTCCTGGATACAGGAGCATATGTGTCGAAATAATCAACACCCTCAGTTTGTCTATAGCCTTTGACTACAAGTCTAATCTTGTACTTATCTACCGTATCATCAGGCTTCATCTTCCCCTTGAAGATCCACTTGTGGCCTAGTGGTTTACAACCTGCATGAAGATCTACTAGTTCTCAAGTATGATTATGTAAGATAGATTATGTCTCACTGTTTACCGCTTCTTTCCAAAGATCAGAGTCTTGAGATGCCATTGCTTCCTTGAAAGTAGTCGGATCCTTTTCTAAGAGATATGTTAGGAAATCCGAGCCAAAAGACTTCTCTTTTCTCGCTCGTTTGCTTCGTCTAGGCAATTCTGCATTCTCTTGAGATTCTCTATCCCCCACATTTCTCTCAACATTGGTTTCAGGCACTGTCGGAGTTTTGTGGGGAAAGATTTCCTCAAAGAATGAAGCATCCCTAGCCTCAACGATAATATTTACATGCATTTCTGCATTATCTGACTTGTGTACCAGAAATCGATAAGCACTACTATCTTGCGCATATCCGATAATTACACAATCCACTGTCTTAGGTCCTATCCTAGTCCATTTAGGAGGAGGAATTAGTACATTTTTTAGACAACCCCAAACCCTTAAAAACTTGTAGCTAGGTGCGCGACCTTTTCCACAATTCATAAGGCGTTTTATCCAACCTTTTATGTGGTACTCTGTTTAGCACATAGTTAGCGGAAAACAAAGCTTCTCCCCACAAGTTCCGAGGTAAGTCAGAACTTATTGCATTCATCATTTCCTTAAGCGTTATATTCTTCTTTTCATCAAAACCATTTTGCTCGGGAGAATATGGCGCAGTGGTTTGATGAATAATGCCACTCTCAGCACATATTTGTGCAAATGGCGACTAATATTCATCGCCTCGGTCACTTCGAAGAATTTTAATATTTTTATCAAGTTGATTCTCAACTTCATTCTTGTAGTGAATGAACATGTCAATTGCTTCGTCTTTACTTTTCATTAAGTAGACATAACAATATTTGTATAATCATCGATAAAGGTTATGAAATAATTTTTACCGCCTCTAGATTGTACATACTTTAGATCGCATATATCCATATGGGCCAGTTTAACGGTTCGGTACTTCGCTCAATTGAGTGGAATGAAGACTTGGTTAATTTGGAGTCTACACAAGTCTCACACATGTGTTTATGAATGATGTTAAATTTAGGTAATAAATTAAGAGACATATCCTTTGTAAGGACTTATAATTCACATGTCCTAATCTACCATGCAACAAATGTAAAGACTCACAAGAATAATCAAACTTTAAAGTTTATTAGCCACATTGACAATAGGCATTACATTATTTTTGCTTGTGCTAGCCTGATATGCTGCATTAACATCAACCTCAGCCTATACACTAGACTTAGCCTTAGGAGCTGGAGTCATTACACTCATCTTGAAGAGGTTATTGGCCAAGTAGCATTTTCCCACGAATATACCACCATTGGACAGAATGACTTTGTCGGATTCAAACACGAGCTGAAAGCCTTTCTTGTTCAGCACTGCTCCGGAGATGAGATTCTTTCTGATCTCTGGCACGTAGAGCACATCGGTAAGAGCCAGCTCTTTACCGGAAGTCCTCTTTTGCACAACCGTCCTCTTGCCTTCACCTTTTGAGACTGCTGAATTTTTCATGTAGCAGTGCTCATCATTTACCAGTTGATAGGTCTTAAACATCCATTTGTTGACGCAAATGTGGCGAGTAGCTGTCCACCCACCATTCCTTGGAATTCCCACAAAAAATGTTCACCTCGGACACCACTGCAGTCAGATGCATGTCATCCATGTCCGAGCTCAGGTTGCTCAGCAATGTGGGCATGATCAGGCCTCTTGTCTTTGCCTCTGTTTGGGACTGCCTTTCTTTTACCCTCATTGATTTGGCATTGTGTGCAGTCCTTGGCCTTATGGTTATGTTTACCGCACACGTAACAATCATCGGTGAACCTCTTGCTCTGAGTATCTCCCTTGGAATCAAAAGTGTGTTTGCGCTTATTCCCGCGGGAGCTGTCCCCAACTTCAACCACGTTGGTCTTGGAAATCATTCCAAATTATTTCTTGTCAACTTTTCGGTTGTCTTGCTCATTGCGCAGCCTTCTGATAAGATCCTCGAGACTCGTCATCTTTCACTTGTGCTTTAGGTAGCTCTTGAAGTCCTTCCAAGATGACGGTAATTTTTCAATCATCATCACCACTTGGAGAGCATCATTTAGCCCCATACCTTCAGCTGCAAGTTCATGATATATCAGCTGCAGCTCTTCGCATTGCTCAACAACGCTCTTGCCATCTACCATTCGATAGTCATGGAATCAACCGGCTACAAATTTCTTTGCGCCTGTGTCGTCAACTTTGTACTTCATTTCTAACGATTCCCAAAGATCCTTCACAGTTTCTTTAGGGGAATACACATTGAAAAGTGCATAAGAGAATTCAGTACATAGTTACGACGGAGATAGTCGTCACTCAGCCACGATTCGACTATTACAGCAGATTGAGGATCCTTTTTGTCCTCCACTGGTTTCTCCTCTTTGAGAAACCTGGTCAAGTTCAAGGTGGTCAAGAAGAACATCATCTTCTGCTGCCAACGTTTAAAGTTAGAACCTTGGACTTTTTCGATTTCTCAAATTGAGGAGAACGACATTGGGTTTCTCAGAACTGACATAACGACCTCAGCGCCGCTCGTTTTCACCACTGGCGTCTTAGTATTCTCAGCATTTCGGTTTGAAATCTGGTCAGCCACAAGCTAAAACAGAACACAAAAACACAGCACAAATAATATCTAACTACTTTTGAAAACAACTTTATAAATCTTTTGATAGTGCACAAACAGTGATTAATTGAAAATTCAACAATTTTCTAATTAACAAAGAAGATTATTCCAACTGATTCAGTTCCGAAAAATTGAAGAACAGAAATAAAAAGTAAGAGATTTGAGTTTACAATTGTTGGTTCAATTTACTTAAATCGAAAGATTGAATCATTTTAAACAATTGTGATAAAATGAATTATATTGTAAATAGAGAAACAGTATACTTAACAGAACAAATAAATCGAACTACGAAAAACAGTGAACTTACAGCAGCAGTGATAAATAGAAGACTTAAGAACAAGAATCTGGAAACGATTCTGGGCGAGGGCTACAACAAGCTGTGTGCCCGTAAACTCAAATTTGTCCGCCTTAGCTTCTGGTCTCCCGAACAAGTGAGTTCAAAGGTACAACGTCCAATCTCCTCTGTTCGGATTGAAGCAGAACTCCGAGCAGAGCACTTCGAATACTAGTAGTGTGCAGTACTCTCAAACACTATGAAATGTATGAATGAAGAATGATTTCGGATTTTTGAAAACATAGGGCTGTAGCAGCTTATATAGCTGAGCAGCAGACCACTCCAAATGTCTCATAAATTAAGTGTAATGTTTAGTGGGGTATATGAAAAATCTCAACACTTAACATCATATTAATACGGATTTAAGTCTCACACTTAAATCTGAAATCAATTCTGCAGGTAGGTGAAAAGTCTCAAACTTAATATTCAGCAGAATATGAAAAGTTGGGTGGATGAAAAGTCATTTCAGAAATCCGAGAAGTAAAAAGATAGGGCTGCCTTCGCGGCAATGACACGCGAGACGAGGCGAGACGAGCGGACGGACGGACGGCGCGCAATGGGCACCCAATTTTTCTAATTACTACATTATATTGATTTGTTTATCATTATAAACAAACCATAAGTGTCTCAACTTTTCAATTTGAGATTTCTTTAGCCTAATTGACTATTCATAATTAACTTACCATAATTTGTTTAAACATAATTTTTGGGATTTTATCTATTAAACCCAACAAATATTATTAGGCTAATGATAATGCCAAAGCAAAAAATGTTGATGCCAAAACAATATTTATAAATTGACAATTTACCCCTTTAAATGTTAACTTTTTATAATGGTATTTGTGAGTATTTTCATAATTTATTTCATATTAATTTATGCTTATTTTTTATATTTTTTCAAATCTAGAGATGTTCCCATTTTATTTTTTATATTTTATCCTACTTCTTCTTACTTTTATTGTAATTTTAAGAAATTTAATTTTTTTTGCTAATGCATTATCTTCTAGATACTAAAAACAATTTTTTTTAAATAAAATATAATTTATCTTTAGAATATTTTAGTAAAAGTATCCTTCAAAGTAGGGGTGAGCATTCGGTTAATTCAGTTAATAACCGAACCGAAACCGAAAAAAACCGAATTTTTTTTGACAAAAGCGAACAAACCGAACCGATAAAATATCGGTTAATTCGGTCAATAACCGAATTAACCGATATTTTTGAAAAATGTAAAAAAATATAAAAAAAATTATAAAAAATAATTAAAAACTGATTTTAAAAATATAAAAAATAATAAAAATAATAAAAATATGATAGATCGGTTAAATCGGTTAACCGATATTTTAAAATCAAAAACCGATAATCGAACCGATTAACCGATATTTTAAAAAAATAAAACCGAACTTCCAAATGACCGAACCGAATTTTCAAATTTATTCGGTTCGGTCGGTTATTTCGGTTAACCGAAGTTTTGCTCACCCCTACTTCAAAGTACCAAGTAAGATGTACGCAAATTAAATCAATATTTAAATCTATCAAATTTATCATTAGTTTTTAAATCTAACAACACCCTTCTTTTAAAATTAATAGTCACTTATCTTTAAATGCGACGAACCAAGTTTCTCATATTTCTTAATTTATAATTAATTAAGAAATTTTTTACTAAAATATTTTAAAGATACATTATATTTTATTTTAAAATAAAATATAATGTATTTAAATAAATTATAGTTTCAGGTTTTTTATATATTTGGGAACCGAAATCAAAACGTAAGTCTAGCGTTTTGGTTTCGGTTAAAAAAATCAAAACTATAATTTATTTTAAAATAAATTATATTTTATTTTAAAATAAAATATAATTTATCAAATTTATCGTTAAAATATTTTAGTAAAAAGTTCTTAATGATTATCAAATTAAGAAATATGTTCGTTTAAAAGATGAGTGACTAATTAATTAAATTTCTTAAAATTAATATAAAAAAATAAGAAGTAGGAGAAAATGTAAAAAAATAAAATCGGAACATCATGATTTGAAAAAAAATTAAAATTAAGCATAAATATGAAAATACTTTTAGTTTCAGAAATATACCATATTAAAAAGCTTTTAAGGGGTAAATTTGTCAATTTATAAAAATTGCTTTGGCATCAACATTTTTTGCTTTGGCATTATCAATAGCCTTATTATTATTAATCCCAACAATTTGCAAAACATAGCACACTGCTATCTCACACGAATGTGATATTTTGCATGTATTCAAAATCACAGTAGGCTGAACAATATATTTTCAAACCATAAGGGGAAAAAGAAAAGAAGATGTCTTGATAAAAGAAGAAAATATGAATCCCAAGGAGCCTAGACACGAAATAAAAATGAAATAAGCATTGTGAAAAGCAAAGATACAATCCAAAAAGTTAAGGCTTGGAAAAAAAGAGAGTGGAAAAGAAAGAAGAAAGATCACGCAAGGAGAGAAATGCTCGTGTGATAAACTGTTTATTTTGAAAATCACAGGGAGATAAACTATGTATTTTCAAACTATAAGATATAAACAGTATATTTAGAAAATCATAGGGGGGTTTGGTTCCCAAAAAAACCCTTATTTAGATCATATTAATTACATTTGTATCGATAAATTTGATTCAGATTGATAGATTATATTCGGTTTGAATTGACATCGAACTTGAATCCATTGAATACATCTTAATTATTAACATGGTTTTTAAGTGATATGAAGTGAACATGAAATTTAACCACCCAATTTGAATTTATTCAAACATGTGTAGATAAATTTAAAATGATGGATTTAAAATCCATCATTTTAAATTTAGTGCGTCACTAGATGAATTTTAAGTTCATCATCTACTAATTTATGCAAATGAATTAATATTTATGATTCATTTCAAATATACTCATAGTGTTACCTGAATTCCAAGTTTGAGCTTCATCCATACTTCATAATCCGTCCATACGAATGCAACCTAATGAGGTCGAAGTCCGAAATTTAAATATTACCAAAGAACGAATAGAAGTTGCATTAGCTAATTAACGTAAATGGAGCTAAATATATTACTAAAAAGAATAAAAATGGGATTTCAAGACATTTATGGACAAATTTTGGTGATAGGATAACGAGTGATGGATTCAAAGGGACATGTAGAAACAGATGAAGTTGGACTAGTAGCTACTCTTACTTCAGACAACAAGATTGGAATTTATGAGCAATTTATTTCATAGAATTAAAAGATTTTACCATTCAATTGGAAACTTTTTGTCCTAGATTTTAATATTACAACTTAATCTAGTTTCTCAACATGTCTAAGCTAATCGGACTATTATATACACTTGCTAAAGAAGATTTTGTGGGAAAATTAAGAATTTCTCATTATAAAATGGGTAAATTTTAAAAAATGGTCCCATAAATATACTTTTTTCCAATATTAATCTCAAATTTTTAGAATTAATCAAATTATAGTCTCACAGAAATTGTTTAATAAAAAATAATCCCACAATAGATGTTTTTAACAAATTTAATCTCATAGAAATTAATTTTAACAAAAGTAATCTTATAATTGAATAGGGGGCTTTGAGATCACTTTTGATAAGAACAAACATCTGAGATTAGTATTGATTAAAACAAAATTTTTTGGAATATATTCTGATAAGTACTAAAATTTGGGAAAATATTGTAGAGACCCTGTTCGGTGAGACTATTTTTTTAAATTTACCCATTTAAAATTTATGAAAGCGATTATATAAAAGTGAAGAAATGGATAACAAATGATGTAGAAATGGACATTGGTATTGTCGATGGGCAAGCAAGCAATTAAATAGGCAGCAAAGGGCATGTGCATATGAAATAGGCTCCGGGACCAGCTCATTAACAACCACACCCCTATGTACCATTTTCATCAAGTCTTCAAATCCAGATAATTTAAAACTTATATGAAGTCTGTATCATAGATGAAATCAAGTTTTTTTTAAGATGACATGTTGCGAAATATAATACAACAAAACGTATTTTTTCGATCAATTTATTGTCACGTTTTGGACTCTGTTCGTACGAATACAACTGCATAATATGCTATGCTAACAACTAATTTATATCTGTCGTTGTTTATACGAAACTTTGACAGCTAGGAGAGAAGAAGAATACGTTTTAAATATACATAATTACTTATTAAATGATGGTATTGTTAGATGACATGATTTGGTAGGTGACTACCTATATAGGTGCAATGTTACTCTATTTTGGACCCATCCTAGTTGATGTAACATAGACGGTTAATATATTTTTTGAGTTCAATATTTATCCATCTATTCATGTGAATTTTTTCTTTATTTTCCATTGAGATGACCCTAATTAGATGTGATTGGCAATCCTTAATCTTCCCACCAAATACTCAAGCATAAGCTCAAGTAATTAAGAAAGACTTCAAGCCATTTTTAATGTGGAGTTATAGATCTAGCATGACCGAGGGTGTATGAGCCCGATTTGGGCTCCACTTATGAACCAACTCAATATGATTGGTTTAAAATGGTTGGTATTTAGTTTATGTATTTTTTTATTTAAGAGATGTCATGTTTTAATAGTGTATAAATAGGACATAAACCGGGTGCATACAAGTATTTCCCGATCAAAAATAATGAGTTAAGCTAGTGGCAAATGAATTTGATGGTCTAGGTAGCCCGTTTTTAACATGATGCGGATGCGAGTGGTGCGGATGGAAAAGTACGTCAATTTGCGGAACATAATTAAGTGCGGGTGCGCCGTAATGCTCATATTAAAAAATTATATAATATATATACACACACACACTGATAAAATAAAATTAATCATACCTATACACATCATGTTTGACAAACTTACATCAGTTATTTACAGTTCTGTTCAAATCTTTTATTGATCAATATTCCAATATGGATAATTATTGTTATCAGAAAAAAAAAAAAAACTTTAAAGAATGAAAATGAAAATGAAACTATTAATATTTGGTCATAAGATAATGAACTCGAAAAATGAAACCAAATATTATATATGTGTTCCAACATGTTTTGTAATAGTATGAATTTATTAAAAAATGACTTATATAATTTCCGGAGAATTAAGATAACATTTAAGGTCATGACTTACAAACCTTAATATGTAACTTAATAAAACTTAGTCCTCAAGCAACCGTATGTGTACTCAATGCGCCAGATCACGAGCAGTGCGTCATTGCGCGATTTAGTAAAACTTAGTGCTTCTTAAAGCGCCGCCACAAGCATTCAATACGTCAGTGCGAGACCGGAGCGCTGGTACGCAAATGGGGGTAGGAGGACTATGGACTTAGAACTTATACATTCTACACATTTTCCTTGTTTTCTAGCTACAAATAAAATCAAATGAGATTAAATTTTGGGAAGAAGAGAGGTATTGGGGACTTGAATTACGTTCACATTTGATATGGAATCCAAGTCTTAACATATAAACGAGACATATGATCATAATACAACTACATTTCATTTTAGTTAAACAAGAAACAAATGAAGATTTACAGTCGAGCTCGGAGCTCGGGTCGATGTCGTTCGACTACAATAGACGTATCAATTCATATTTTGTGTTCTTACATTCCAACATGAGCAAATACAAGCTCACAAATATAATATGTAGCAAAGTTTTATGGAGGTGTGGTGTATGATTTGTGATATAGTACTCACCATCACCCATCGTGCATGTTAAAAGCAGCACATGATGGGTTACTACGATTTCAAGTACCCTTGATTTTAAGCTGGCTTCTGCATAATTTTGCCATCCCCCTCTCCAAAATGGGCCAATCGTTGATTAACTCAGTTTTCACCCTTCAAGGAAATTAGGGGTTCTGTTTGGATCCCGAATCTCAATTGAAACTATCAACAATAAAAAAGTGACAAAATGAATGTTGTGTTGAAATTTACTTATATTTTGTACTTTTGGCTTGTTGCGGATCAATAATTGTCCGTACTAGCTTCGTGAAAAAGGAAAAAAAGACAGAGAGGGTATTGATGTATGGTTTAAAATATCTAGGTTCAATCATTACCATAAATATAATGTGATAATATTGTACGTGCTTGATCGATGTTATTTTAAAACAATATTTTTCAGTGTAGCAATTGTGTACCGCAAGTACACGGTGTCAAGTTTTAGTATAATGATATTAAAGTATGAGTGTCGAACCCCACGAGGACTAGGAAATAATTATCAAACTCAATTAATTTAACTATATTTAGTCTACGATAACTGATTATGATTAATTAACTAAATTGACTGATTAACTCAATAATCAACACAAACAAAACAGTAGTGAATAAGATTAAGAATCAAAGAAACAATTATCAAGACTTTTCGGTTCCCATTGTAATCCCCCATAATTCACCTATTTGTTAAGAAGTGAATTCATACGTTCTAAGATGACGAGTTTTCCCCCATACACTTGTTATACATTGGTCCGGCTATAACAAATCTAGTACTAACGTTACAATAAGCCACTCTCGTATCCTTATTGATCAATTAATATTGTATGTCGATCTATGAAAACTTCTAACCTTCGATTACTAGATATCTATAGCTATCACACGTGTATTTGACTTCATCTCTCGATCTCAGTCTGAAATCCACGGCATAAATTACTATATCGTGTTATAATTAATCTCTCGATATCAATTACAATTAATATAAGAATCAATCAAAAACACTAAAATTGAATTATGAGTTCATACGAATGATCCTCTTAGTCTTGATAACAAACCTAGCTAACAATTTTCATCAAATAACAATGCATAAACTTGTTTTGCAACAATCTAAACATTAAAATCTAATGAAAATATAGAACTAGAGTTAGAAATCCAGAAATAACGAGAGTTGTTGACTACTTGCGTTGCTCCGTCGTCCCGTCTCTTGCGATGCCTCTTCTCTTCAATGGATTTATGGAGTATGGATGGTTGGAGAAGATGAAGTGTGATGGAGGCTTCTTGTGTAGGGTTGTTTTATTAGCCAAAAGTCCCAAAAACGTCCATGATAAGTCTGATAAATAGGTAGAAGAGTTTCACCAAATTTGGACACAAAATAACCACTTAGGAAATAAAATCCCAAAAATTTCGAGTTTTGGCGATCGATCGCTTCGTGAGTGGCGATTGATCGCTTCACTATTCTGGACAAAGGCGATCGATCGCTTGTATGTAGTGATCGACCGCTTAATGTTTCTGCCTCGAGGCGATCGATCACCGAAATGAAGCGATCGCTCGCTTCCTCTGAAATTTCAGCAAATTGCGATTTTCGTCCCTCCTTTTTTCGTGTTGCTTGGTTTGGTCACTTTTCATCATTTTAAGCTCATTTCATCTACTTTTATACATTTGGACCTGGATTCCTGAAATATACAAATATATACCAAAAAGCGTAATTTTTTCAGGAATCACTACAAAAACACTCCTAATATTATATTAAAATAAGTGTAAAAATCATACTTATCAGCGCTCGATATTACAATTGACATTAAAATCAAGCTCGCATATTCGATTCTGATAAAGTGTCAGCTAGAACTATTTGTTGAAGAGTAATAATTATCCGTGCTGATATTATGATTATATAATGCTTGGATTGATTTACGACTTAAAAGATTTGAATATCATTATCGGCAACAACTATACTTCATGTTGAATGGCTGGATCCAACATAGCAAAATGGAAATGCTTATATATGAACTATCACAATATATTTTATATTTATAGTCAAGAAAATTAGACAAATTCGTAGATGCTAATGAAGACCAACCTCCTTTTTTATGTTTTTACTCTCTTTATGCACAACACTTGATAAAAGTCAAAAGGTTAGGGGAAATGGTAAATTTAATAGCCAATAATGCTACAAGAATAAAAATAATAATTAGGTTGCAAAATCCAGAGACAATCTACGCTCTTTATGTAAAAATTTTGGTGGGTGTGAAGCTGACCAGCAGCAATCTTTGTTGTTTCATCGTCTTCTTTTTCTTCTTCTTTTTTGTTTGGATTTAACAAGATTTCCAGGCTTGCACCTGATTACTCATTGGGTGATGATCTCGACCCCTCATGATCGCCACCAGGTAAATCGAGGGATGTGTATGGATGACAGCTATCTGAGAGAGTGGACCAACAAGCAGAACCTATGACAACTCTCACAATATTTCATTGGATAATTTGTCCCACACGGGATTCGAACCTGCGACGTCGGAGGATTTCTCCCCACGTTACTATGATAATATAATCTTCTTCTATTGGATTCAAATAAGAAAATTAAATGGTTCATGCTAAACAACGATTAAGCAAGAATCTAAATCAAAAACAAAATGATAAAAACAAAGGGATTTTTGCCAAACATAGTTTATTATAGATTTATAATGTATCTTATTTCTTTTGTGTACATATCTATATCTACTATATTTAATAATCAGTTATGATAAGAATTTATAATGGTACAACATATGAGATATGATAAGTGAGCGATAAGTAGTTAAATATTATGGTTCTTCACCTTATCAAAGTACCAGACATTGAGACTAGTATTGATAGTCCTGAAACCCCAACGTAGTTCAATTCTACAATCATCTCGCACTCTCCCACTTATTCACTCAGCTACAATTGTTACATTCACATCAATCTCAATTGGATTCTATTTTCTCTACATTTTCCTACCACCTTCAAACTCCCAAAATACCCTTTAGAAGTATCCAATGCATTGTCCATCTAACTATGACTGGTTCTCTGATTAGACACAAAACTTAGAGATGTTCTTCACACTTATTGTGGAGTAAAGTACGAGGTTAAAAGTTAATTCGAAGCCGATTTTTGACAGATTATAAGTTTGAGCAAGTGGATCGAACCATTTATGAGCAACTTATATATGAATGACTCGTACTATTAGAACCATTATTTGCATTGAATTCAAGTGCACATGGAGCTCCTCTAGATCTTTTCATATTTAGTCGTTTATATATATATAGGATCTACACTCGTGAAAGCAAAATCATATTTCCCGAGCTTTCGGCTTTGCCGGCTTGGTAAAAAGCTCACTCTTCTTGGGGAATACTCGTGCCCGAGTCCCGCGATGTGCGGATAAAATTTTTAGCCCTCTATTAGAAAAAAGTTACATTCCCCCTAAAATTGTTTTGTGTCCACCTAAATTGCATATCACCCTTTAAAATTGTATTTGCTCTCCATCAACCTAAATTCTAAATCCACCCCAGTTCTTTAAAGAAATCTCTATTTTAGAAAACTTTGAACCATAGTTTGATTATTTTCAATATATATATATAAGAACTCGAGATGCGTGACTGGTTCAGTCGAGCTTGAACTTGTAAACTTGAATTGGTTGTCAAGTTCGGCTCAAATCACATGCAACATAGCTGGCAGTGACAAAATTGATGGCTTAATTTGGCATAACATTAATGTCTAATGAGAAATCACATCTCATGCTTCTTTTTACCCTTTTTTAATTCACGCCATCGCTGCATGTTTCTATGTACACGAGGCAATCTCACTTAGCTAACCGCTGACTTGTCATCTCATATAAAAGTCCGAGATTTATTATTTATTCTCTAACACTCTCCTCATTTGTTGGTCGGTTTGTTCAACTCTTTTGGAAGGCTCATCAAGTAGATATTTATATGGATTGAGTTATTGTCTATGAGTTTTTGAACACATGACATTATCGTTAGCCCGAGGCTCTGATACAATATCATTGCCCCCAGTTAAAATTTAACTTAGTCCCAAATTACTCCATCAAAGGTCAATGGCAGCCCCCCCCCCCACCCCCACCCCCACCCCCCACCAGTGACCAAGACAACTGGCAAGTTTGATTCTTCTCAAAATAGATATACAATATTAGGGCAAAAGGATAGAGCCAAGGACAAATATAGTCTAGGATTTTGAGTGTGATTCATTTGGTCTCATATATCATCATTCTTCTCCTTCCTCTTCTTCTTTTATATATATATATATATGTATATATATATAACACAAACAACAAACAAAACACAGCTCATATATCATCACTCTTCTCACTTCACAATCTCTGGCTTACTCTCTTCAACAAGAATTCAACTCAAATTCACCAATTATTATGAATATATCAACTTCTGAATGCAGCAGCGAATGCGAATCCGGTTGGACCATGTACTTGGATCAAACATCCAACTCCACGGCTCGTTTCACCAAGGATTTTGCTAAAAATTGTGAAGAAAAAGCGGCGGATTCTTATTCTTATGAAGATCAAGAAGACGATGAAGATCTGTCCATGGTGTCGGATGCATCATCCGGCCCCCCTCTACATTTTCAAGAATACGAATACTACGCTACCGCCACAGCCACCGTCGGTGAGAACCAGTCCTTCCACGGGTATGCACCTTCGGTCTCGAAAGATAATAGTAAGAAGAAAAGTAAAACAAAAGAGACTAAAGATTGCAAAAGGCAACAGAAAAATTGTCTTGATGATACTGCTAGCTCTCCAGTCTTTCATTTTCCCCAGGTAAGTTCAAGAAATTAAGTAAATTTGAAAAAAAAAGGTTGTTTTGAGATATTTTTCATTAGACCCTTTTGAAATTTTCATTGATTTAGTATCTGGGATTGGATTTCAGGACAATGTAGCTCCTTCTGATTTCTCACAGGTCTTGTCTGCTGCAAATTATGAGGTAAAGAATTTTTTAAACTTTTTCCTATATAATTATAGCTGGACTGATCCAAGAATTTCTACAGAATTAACAATTTACATATAAAGTTATTTGCATAGCATTTATGCTGTTGATTTCTAATGGTTCAGAGTGAATCTATATCAAAGAAGCATTTAGGATCTTCAAATCTTCCACAAAAGGGAATCTGGTAAGTAATTTTTTTGGCCCTCTTTTTGCTGTCAATTCAAAG